>QMFG01001634.1:0-10050 GCA_003314545.1 Ramaria sp. MG151 | reverse complement strand
TGGATGGGTGGAGGGCACCAATTAGGTTTGTGTAGTACACCACATCGAAACTGTGATCACGTTATCCAAAGTCGAGAAAGTGTCCAAGTTTGAAGAACTTACATTGCTTTTATAAGACTCACGTAGCGAAGAATATAAAATAAAATGTTGATCAAGGTCCATTGGTGTTCTGATCTAAGCGATGCAAAAGGACGATTATGAAACATCCGCGGGCCGTAGTGGTGTTCTCCCACCTCCAGACAAATTCGATCTTTAAAACGGTGTCAGACAGGGCGTATGAGAAATTGTGGGAAGAGACCTGCTTCTTGGCTCAAAGTAAGGCAGTAATGCCATATGAGAAACATAGCTGACCCGACTGAATAATACCTTTCAATAATCAGCGGTAGAAATATAAAATCACAAACGTTACGAACGTGTGTTGTAGATCACCTGGTTCTGGGCCTGGAGTTGTTGAATGGGTCGAAGCACAGGTGGTAAAGACATTTGAATGGGGGATGTAGAAGCGATGAGAGCGATGCCCAAATCGAGGGTTATATAGAGACTTCTGAGGAAGCAAGTTAATCATACACCAATATGCCTGGGAAGGTCATTTACTTGATCAACTGACTGATTTGGGGATGGGCAACACGGTTGTGTACTGGTTACTGGTGACATCGACAATCACTCATATAGAAGCTTCGTGTCCAGATGATCCATTCTAAAGGCCAGCTGGAGCGTATTCCTACACTTCTGGGTGACTCTGATGGACACCCGCAGAAAGTTCTCTTGACATCTTTGGAGCTTTAACCATAAGCTTTTAGCACTTTCACACCTTGACCTGCCGTAGAAGTCAAAGTTACAGACGTTGCTGCAGAGTGTGATAAATGGCTTGGTCGTGAGGGCATGACGCTTCGATATGTCTCATTCTTGCATCAAAGAGGGATCTTCGCGAAACTGATGGCACCATAATTGCCACACTATCTGTTTGTGGATGTTTTCTCTCGCGAACATGATCTTCAATGGAAAACATGATCGCGGTTTTGCTTCTAAGGTTGCTAAGGTTTCGAGCTCTATGAGATCAAACTTTAATTCAAAGGAAAAAGATATCGTGACATTGATCATTACTCATTGCGATATGAAGTCTAGTTGGAATCTACCTAGCCTGCTAAGTGAATGTCTTTTTGCCCGTACTGGCTGGTATATGACTAGTTGCTACATATATATTCAATTAAGATCTAACCAGCTTGCTTCGAAAAGACCCAAGGAAGTGATCGCAAATGCAACATTAGGATGTATGCCCATTGCTAAGCCTTGATTTTCCGTTGATTCAGAGGATATTCAAAGACACTGAACTTCACCGCCAACTTCATCCTTCATGTCCCACCCTTGCTTACCTGCATCATAAACTTTCACAACTACTATAACACAACACAGGGTTACAGGAGTTAATAAAAGAATGAGTGGTCAAAATGATAAGAATAAAAAAGAATAGAAAAGAAAATTATGCATAGTCTGGGCCAGTTAAGAACTGGGACAGATGCAGATAGAACTCAATTATAAGAGTGGCCAAAGGTCTGAGGTCCTATGCTGAGGTAAGCCAAAGGTCAGGTCGATCTGATGGGACTTGGCTTCCTTATGTGCCATACCAGCTATGTGGCCCTAGGTTGCCCAAGGCTTGGGAATAGCCTTAAGGGATGAGTGTAGGCTTGTGGAAAGGAGTGTATACTTTATTATTTGATTTTAGTTGATATCAGAATTGAGGACTAGTGTATATGAGTGAGTCTTATATGTTAAGAAATATGAGAGTGATAAAATGAACAATGAGGAGCATAGCATTAACTTGAGCTGGCTATGAGAGACAGAGACAGAGAAACACCTTAAAACAATGGACTCAACTATAGTGAGTGGCTGGGCTAAAACAGACTAAATTATTTAGCTACCTAAGTGAACTACTTATACATGAAGAAATAGGAGTTCAGGGGTTTAGGGGAAAAACATTTAGAAACCAGCCATTGAAACTTATTTAAGAATAACTTTCTCATTTCCTAACATGCCCCTTCAAGATGTACATCTTCAAAAACACCCTGGAACAAGGTTCAATGCATATGACAACTTATTTACAATCTGTCACTGGATAAATCGCTTCAATTACTCATGAACTGAGTTGACCATGTCATGGTCTCCATTCAAAACCAGAAGCTGAGCTCCAACAGCACTGATTTCATCAAGGAATAGGATATCAACTAGTTTCCATTTGTCTCACATGACACACACTTTGTTTGAATTAACCAAAACTGTGTAGTCTTCACAGTTTTCTCCAGGTTTACGATTTCCTCTTCCTTTATTTTTATATTTAATTGCAATACCCAAGCCTTTGTGAATAGTCATCCCTCCTATGAGCTTAGCAGCGCTTCTTGTTGGTGCAAGATAAGAATACGATGACTACAATTGTAGGCATTTGTCACGATCATAATCTAAGCCATTACATTGTCCTCCTCCGAACCACAATCCCCGAATGCTTCTGAAAACCTCCTTTGAAAATCCAAAACAATCCTTCCTCTATTCTTCGCATACATTCAATCCGGTCACTCAATTCAGTTCATCAATCACCCCACTTGATGTTTAGTGAAACAATTACCAATCAGGTCCAATCATGATCTTTTTTTAGAAAGAACCACCCTGACTATCCCCATCACTATCCCCATCTTCCACAATGAACTTATTGAGTCATTCATATTCAATCAATGTTTGCGATGTCATTGTCAGAATCCAAATATCAGTGATAAAAGTTGTAGATGAGTGAGGTGTTAGTGATTCTGTTCGGAAATATTTCTAATGATAATAGAATGGTATTTGATATTGAAGATAAATCCTACAGTAAAAGCAAATGACTTTTGGAACATTTGCGAACAAAATGCATAGTTCCGAAGAGATAGGGGTTCCGAAAGGATTCTATCTCGTATATTGAATGAACTTTGCAGTCCATGTCGATCACAGCCAATGATTTCACATTCTTTGAAGTGGGTTCAACTAATAAAAGTAGAATTGGAGTGCTTACTCAAATATGAAGTTGTTGTTCAAGGTGAGTTAAGGACGAGTTGGCAAGTATGAGTAGAGAAATCAAGTTGACATACAATAATTGAACTAGGGAACATACATGCAAATGTGTTTAGCTATATACCAAAGGGTTTGGAAGGGAAAGCGAATGGGAATGAGTCTGTGAGGATCGGAAAATAGCTAAGGTACATGTATACTAATTAAAGGCCATAGAAAACAAAGAACAAGGATGGAAGGAAAATTGTGAATGAAGAAAGGGATAATAGACTATCACCAACTCCTGAAACATGTTTCCAAATCGCATGGCTCTTCGGGTAGGGATATCCATGCATAAATCTTTCGGAGAGTAATCATGAGAGTCTAGAATGTTCATATCATTAAGTCTGATGATATGGCATGTCATCGCAAGCTTTGAGCGAATATGAATAACTCAATCAATAGGTTTATGATGAAAGATGGGGATAGTGATGGGGATAGTCAGGGTGGTTCTTTTCTAAAAAAAGAATATGATTGGACCTGACCAATGATTGTTTCACAAGGATTGTTTCATTAGATGGAGTGTTTGAGTCGAAGTGATAGATAAAAGAGTTGTTGGATGAAAGTGATGGGAGTGTGGGAACATCGCTTCGGACTTCGTACGAAATGCTTCAGAAGGATTGGTTCGGAATGAGGATGATATGAATGGAATGTCCAAAGTGTGATCGTGACAGACATCTCATATCATTAGACTCTATGATATGAATGTTCTAGACCCTCAGGATCACCTTCTGAAGGATTTAGGGATGGTTAGCTCTACCCGAAGAGCCATGCAATTTGGAAACATGTTTCAAGAGCTATTGTTGCTCCGTTAATCATTGTCTTCATTTACATTCTTTTACCTCTCCTATTCTTTGTTTTCCATGGTCTTTAATTAGCATACATGTACCTTAGCTACTTCCTGACCCTCACAGACTTATTCCCATTTGCTCTCCTTTCCGAATGGCTCAGTACATAGCTAGCACATTCGCATGTATATTCTCTAGTTCAATTATTGTATGTCAACTTGATTGTTCTACCCAAACTTGCCAACTTGTCATAAAATCACCTTAAACAACAACTTCACATTTGAGTGAGCACTCCAATTCAACTTATATTAATTCAAACACACTTTGAAAGAATGTGAGATCATAGGCTGTGATCGACATGAACTGCAAAGTTCATTCAATCTACGAGATAGAATCCTTTCGGAACCTCTATCTCTTCGGAACAATGCATTTTATTTGCAAACATTCTGAAAGCCATTTGCTTTTACTGTAGGATTTCTATTCACTTTTGAATACCATTCTATTATCATTAGAAACATTTCTGAACAGAATTACTAACACCATGTTCGCTTACAACTTTTATCACTGATGTTTGGATTCTGACAGTATAATTGAACTAACAACTACAGATAAAAGCATTTTACTCTTTTTTGTTTTAGAAACACTATGTTTACATTACAGAACAAACAACAACTCATCTGGATGACTTGCTTCACGGGACCTGCAGATACCCCTTTATCACTATCTAAGCGACCAACATCTATCACTCTAGATCGAGCTCCAATGACTCTACCTCCTATTGAACCCATCAACCTTCGACACCTCTTTAGAACATACATCCACCTGCCACACCTAGATTAGGAATCCATGATCCATCCCATTCAATTGCCACTTTACAGATGGTCTTTTTTTATCACCATATCCTTTGAAGGACTCCATTCAGAACTCCGAAAACACTTCCTTTGTTATACCCTCATCTTCCCAATCTCATCGATGTGATCCCTTGATCTCTCACTGACACAACATAACGTCCCCTCAACATCATTCCCCACAACTTATTCATCCAATTCGGGTCTTGAATTATCCACAACCTGACATGGACCGATCAATGTCTTCATAGACATTCAGAAGGCCTACACCACTCATCCTATTCATCAGTTTCTAGAGACGAATTACATTTTGCTCACATTTTGTTTGGTGGCAATATCCCACCAACCTTTCCTCAATTCTTTGGACTTTCCATTGGGGCACCATAACCAAAGAAAGAACAGAACACCTCTTTGCATGCATTCAGAAGGCGATCGATTCCCCCAACATCACCATGGCAAGGGTCACATGCAATCGAACGGCCATCACAATTTCTTTCCTCTCCTCACTCACCCAGTTTTCATACTAGGGTTTATTTTTTAGTTCCGAGAGATGAATTACGCTTCACTCTCACTCATTCTGGTGGCAATATCCCACCAACCTTTCCTCAATTCTTTGAACTTCCTTTATGGCATCACAACCAGAGGGAGAACAGCACTCCTCTTTGCACCTATTTGGAAGGCAATCGATTTCCCTAACATCACTATGGCAAGGACAAAAACCAATCAAACAGCCACCACAATTTATTTCATATTACCACTAACCCAGTTTTCATACTGCAGTTCATTATTCAGTTCCAGGAGACGAATTACGCTTCACTCCAGCTTGGTCTGGTGGCAATACACCACCAACCTTTTCTCAAATTCTTCAGACTTCCCTTCAGGGCTCCGAGGAATCAGGATTATCTGGGAAATGGCCCTCCCTTCAAAGGTAATCCCTTCAGGGGTGGCCCTCCTGACCTTCCACCATTTGGTCCCCCTTTTGGACCACCACCACCACCACCTGGTGGGTCTTTGGGATTTCCCTAAACATCCTGGCGGACCCCAAGATTCATCGGCCAGCAATCAGTGGTATCTCTATCATCCTTGTCGTTACCTTCTCTTAATCCCTAGCATATTGTGTTGGACACTGATTCTGATGTAACAAAATCTAACATGTTCACAGGAAAAGATGTTCAGCAGCTTCGACCATTCTTCGCAAACTGTATTTGCAGGTTTTGAACTGGTTGCCAACATTGGAAAACTCAATAATCTCTTTGATCAACCTCTCATGTTTAAATAATATTTCACCTCTCTCAATTGTTGCCAGTCTCACCTCTCAGTCTCAAACTTCCTTCCTCATCAGTGTACAACTATCCAATCATTCATAATCTATTCGGACACTCATCAATTCTGGAATAACCTCCAACATCATTGATAGCTCCCTTGTCTCCAAGTACAAATTTCCCTGTATACCATTGACTTCACCTATCGCCCTCTATCTCTTTGATGGCAAGCCAGCTACCCATATCTTCATTCATGCATATATAAGCACTACCATCACATTTTTCAAATTATCTACTCAATCTCTTTTGCTGCTATTAACAAAACTAAACCCTTTAGCTCCCATGATGCTGGGAATGCTGGGACTGTTTAGCTTCGCACCACAACTCTGACCATCAATTGGTAGAAGCTCTCTATGGCTTTTTCTTTTGGCACCGCTTCCATGCTCCCACACATGATGGTCACCATGGCCTGTACAATGATTGGCTCTCACTCGATCTTTGACACCACCCCCGAACTCCACACTGCCTCGATGCTACCGCAATCGTCAGTCAATGGTTCACCACATCTTCCGCAATCCTTGGGTTACGTCCTGAATTGCTGCTGTAGGTGAATAATGAGACATACTTCGAGATATCTGAAGGATGACCCGAGATGGGGTAAAGGAGGAGTTGGTGACCAAGGCTGTCTCAGAGCTTCAGAAAGGACACTCATGCACAGTAAGGTCTTCGGAGTGGTCCGAACGAGATGGCCTACTGCTGTTTTGGGGGAAGGCCTATGTACCAAATGACCCCAAACTTTGGCAGCATATCATATTCCAACATCATGACACCCAAGTAGCTGGGCATGCAGGGAGGTGGAAGACATTAGAACTTGTGTCTCGGAACTACTGGTGACCACAAATGTCCAGGTACATTGGACAGTATGTGAAAACCTGCAACCTATGCCTTCACACTAAGGCACAAAGGAGTGCACTGATGGGTGAGCTCCAGCCACTACCAATTTCTGAGCACTGATGGGATACAATTAGTGTTGACTTCATTGTTGAACTCTTGGAGGCCCGAGGGTTTGATGCTGTCATGAATGTAGTAGACTTGGTGAGCAAATGAACCCACTTCCTTCCAATCAACACCATGGTCACAGCATTAGGAGCCGCTCAACTCTACCTCATGCACATCTGGAAGCTACATGGATTGCCGAGACGATTGGGATGAACTCCTCCCTCATGCAGAGTTCCAATATAACAACCACATACATGTCAGAATCCAAATAATAGCAATAGATGTTGTGGATTAGTAGAAGTATTCGGAAACATCCCTAATAGTAATAGAGTGGTTTTGGAAAGCAAATGGAAATCCTACAGTAAAAGCGAATGACTTTTGGAACGTTTGCGAATGAAGTGCATAGTTCCGAAGAGACAGAGGTTCCGAAAGGATTCTATCTCGTGAATCGAATGAACTTTGCAGTTCATGTCGATCACAGCCAATGATCTTACATTCTTTGAAGTGGATTTAGCTAATAAAAGTTGAATTGAAGGGCTTACTCGAAAAATATACAGTTGTTGGTAAAGTTGAGGTGGGAGCGAGTTTGGCAAGTGTGAGTAGAAAATCAAGTCGACATACGATAATTGAACTAGGGAATGTACATGCGAATGTGCTAGCTTATATACTGAACCATTCGGAAGAAAGAGCGAATGGGAATGAGTCCGTGATGGTTAGGAAGTAGTCAAGATACATGTATACTAATTAAAGGCCATAGGAAACAAAGAACAAGGGTGGTAGGAAAATTGTGAATGAAGAGAAAGATTAACGGACCCATAATAACTCTTGAAACATGTTTCCGAATCACATGGCTCTTCGGGTAGAACTAACTGTCCCTAAATCCTTTGGATGGTCATCCTGAGGGTCTAGAACATTCATACCATAGAACATAATGATATGGAATGTCCTCGCAAGCTTCCACACAATAGAAATAACTCAATCAATGAGTTTATTGGAAAAGATGGGGATAGTGATGGGGATAGTCAGGGTGCTTCTTTTCCAGAAAAGATTATGATCGGACCTGATTATTGATCGTTTCACTACACACTTCATGGAGTGATTCCTGAACTGGATTGGGTGACCGGATCAAATGTATGTGAAGCATTGATGCAAGGGTGATTCGGAATTCGGAAGATCCATTCGGAAGGATTGGTTCGGAAGGACAATGATGTGGATGAGGTGTCCATATTGTGATCGTGACAATACACTCTGCAACCCAAGAGACACCCTTCATGTTGGACACAGGCTGACATCCTCGGATGGTATTCGAACTGAGGCAGCCTGAATCCCACATGGAGACCATGAAAGGGTTCAAAGACCGGATGGAGAAGTCATTAGAGGAAGCCAAGTCAGTGCTAGCCAAAGTGAAGGATGATATGGCTTGGCACTACAACCAATGCTGAACCCCAGCTCCAGAATACAAGGTAGGCAACTGAGTATTTTTGGATGCTTTGGACATTCAGACGACCCGACCATCCCCAAAGCTCGTGCACCGCTACCTTGGGCCATATGTTGTCCAACGGAAGGTTGGACGCAATCCATATCATCTTCAACTACCACGGTCAATGGCTCAGTTACACCCAGTGTTCAACGTTGTCAAGCTTCTCCCAGCACCTGAAAACCCCATTCCTGGTCAGAAGTCCAAGCCACCACCCCCACCTGAGATTGTGAATGGGGCCGAGTGTCAGAATCCAAATATCAGTGATAAAAGATGTGGATGAATGTTGTGTTAGTGAATCTGTTCGGAAATATTCCTAATGATAAAGAATGGTTTTTTGAAAGTGAATAGAAATCCTACAGTAAAAGCAAATGGCTTTCAGAACGTTTGCGAATGAAATGCATAGTTCCGAAGAGATAGAGGTTCCAAAAGGATTCTATCTCATAGATTGAATGAACTTTGCAGTCCATGTTGATCACAGCCAATGATCTCACATTCCTTGAAGTGGGTTCAACCAATAAAAGTAGGATTGGAGTGCTTACTCAAATATGAAGTTGTTGTTTAAGGTGAGTTGAGGACAAGTTGGCAAGTGTGAGTAGAAAGATCAAGTTGACATACAATAATTGAACTAGGGAACATACATGCAAATGTGTTTAGCTATATACCGAAGGATTCGGAAGAGAAGGTGAATGGGAATGAGTCCGTGAGGATCGGAAAGTAGCCAAGGTACATGTATACTAATTAAAGGCCATAGAAAACAAAGAACAAGGATGGAAGGAAAATTGTGAATGAAGAAAAGGATAATAGACTATCACCAGCTCCTGAAACATGTTTCCGAATCGCGTGGCTCTTCGGGTAGGGATAGCCATGCCTAAATCTTTCGGAGAGTCATTATGAGAGTCTAGAATGTTCATATCCTCAAGTTTGATGACATGGCATGTCATCGCAAGCTTTGAGTGAATATGAATAACTCAATCAATAATTTTATGGTGAAAGATGGGGATAGTGATGGGGATAGTCAGGGTGGTTCTTTTCTAAAAAAAGAATACGATTGGACCTGACCAATGATTGTTTCACAAGGATTGTTTCACTAGATAGAGTGTTTGAGTCGAAGTGATAGATAAAAGAGTTGTTGGATGAAATTGATGGGAATGTGGGAATGTTGCTTCGGACTTCGTACGAAATGAATGTAATGTCCAAATTGTGATCGTGACACCGAGCACCACATAGTAGAACAAATCCTTGACAGTTGGTTCCACAGAGGTCAACTACAGTTTCTAATCAAATGGGAAGGGTATGAGTACAAGGAGAACACTTGGGTTTCGGAAGCAGACATCTTGGCCCCAGACAAAATTTGAGAGTTCTATCAAACACACTCCGGAGCACCTCAGAGGGTTCGCTCGACAGGATTTGACACTATTATGGCTTGTGCTTTGAGGATGCAGCTGTAAGGGCAACTCACGCTGGTACTGATTCCTGGGCAATGCTAGGAGCTAGAACCAGCGGGACACCACCCAGCCCTGGCCTTCTCCTTAGGCCTGACTCAGGGACTCAAACCCTAAAGCCTACCCACAATGCCAATCAGACTCTGGTAAGGGGATCCA
>QMFG01001627.1:5110-17517 GCA_003314545.1 Ramaria sp. MG151 | reverse complement strand
AGGACTTGTACATAGGGAAGAGTAATGTTAAGTTTTTTCAGAAATGTATGTCCTAGATATTCCACTTCTAGTTTCTCAAACAGGCATTTCTCTGGTTTGAGATACAAGTTGTTGGCATGAAGGATCTCCAGAACATGGCATGTGATTTTACAATATTCTTCCAGGGACTCTGTGAAGATAGGTATGTCACCTATGAATACAACAACAACTTCCTCATCAATAAGCTCCTTGAAGATATTGTTCATTATTGTTTGGAAGGTTGCTGGACTATTTGTGAGGCCAAAGAACATGACTAGAGGCTCATAAAGACCACAGTTGGTCTGAAAGGCTGCTTTCTACTCATCTCCCTCTTTTATCCTCACATTGTTGTAGCTCCAGCAAATGTCCAGCTTTGTGAAGTATTTGGCATTAGCAGCAGCGATTTTGTTCATGATGTCTGGTACAAGAGGTAGAGGGTATGCATTCTTAATTATAATGTTGTTGAGCTTTTGATAGTCTTGTATAAATTAGAGGCTGCCATCTTTTTTCTTCACAAAGAACACAGGGGATACCATGGGTGACTTGGAAGGATGTATGTGATAACTTTTCAGGTTCTCCTCTAGGAAGGCATCCAGCTCCTTTTTCTCATTTGGAGACATAAGATAGACCTTTGTGCTAAAGGGCTGTGCACCTGGTGTGAGTTTGGTTGCATGATCCCATGGTTTACAAGGGGGGAGTTGGTCAAATGACTCTTTGGAGAAGACATCTTTAAACTCCTGATAGGGTTTAGGGACAAGGTCTTCGAATCATTTGATTGGAGCTAGTTCTGTAGCCTTCTGAGTAAGCTGTTGTAAGACTGATGAGCTTTCCTCAATTGTCTCACATCCTTCTTAAACAAACAACATGAATGTTCTATCCCCTTCCTCAAGTTGCATGGGCATGCATGGGTTAGGAGTATTGTCAGTGACTCTGATGTTGTCTGGGATGGTTTTTATTGAGGGTTTCTTGTCCGTGGGTTTGATACTACATGACTAGGGAAATGTGTCTTCTTGACTTCTCTTGTATGCCAGTTAACTTCTTGACTTCTCTTGTATGCCAGTTAACTTCTGGATTATGTTCGACAGGTCAGGTGTGTTCAAGGATGATCGCAAGACGTCCCAAACTAGTGACAGAGAATGTAGCTCACTCTGTGTGATCTCCATAGGTGCATAGGAGGTTGACCTCCTCCTTGATAGCACCAGCTTTATTAGGAGAGCCATCAATATTGTACACAGGTATAGTGTGAGGTGGATGATGTGTTTGAAGCTTTTCAGCTCTGACATATTCAATGTCAATGAACATTTACTCTGTGTCAACTGAATAGATTGTCATAGGAACCTTTGTACACCGATAAGTATTAGCTGCAATAATCCTATCTATCTGATTTTGCACCCAGGTTTGAGCTGAACCACCTGTCATGAAAGAGAGGGCATACAGGATCTTTGTTCATTCATCAGGGAAGGATGTTGGTTGTATGGCAATGGAGAGCCTGATTGCATGAAGAAAACCTTCTGTTTCTGCCCTATCACCACTAAACTTCTCTGGTGATGTTCACCTTAGGTTTGATACTTAAAGCCTACATGCAATGATCCTTTCCTCAGATGGTGTCTAGTGCAGTCATTTGAGGGATACAGCAGTTCCTTTTATTGTAAATCTGTCAGTCAGATTATCTGTCTTCTTTTCACAGAATTGCATTGGTTATGTGAATATTGTGACAGTAATGGTCGTTGGATGACTGTAACTGTGTCAGTTTCCTCAACCAAGCTCTTCTTTGTATAAGAAGACATCAAATGATTCTTCGACTTCCTCTCTGCCTAGTAATTGAAGGAGTGGTTTTGTGATTGGAGTACCACAATTGATAATAGTCATCTGGTAACTATTATAATTTTCATATCCTCTTACAATACCTATACTTCCTTGAGATGGTGGTAGATGATATTAATAAATGTGACAAGTGTTATTATTCACCTACCTACTGTATGAACATGGATTACATAATCTACTGATGCATCAGAGGCGCCGCCTAGAATAAAAACAGAAAAACAACAGAAAAACATCATTAATTTCAGTTCAAGGCTTCATGCCTTAGAATACACTTTGTTTACATTTTTAGACTCAATCAGCAATACATCCTCGAGGCCACGCAAGCACAAACGTGTGCATACATGTGCTTCAGACACAAACGGGCTTATATAGCCACCAATCGAGCTACACATGGCTCTGAAACACTTCCAAATGCACATACGACAATATATTTACCATTTCGAATCACCCCTATTGTCACCGATCCCGAACGAAGCTGCTCACTTCCTTTTCATTTAAACAAGTGCCCAGAGCTTCAAAATGGAGTTTCAGAAATTTTCATCATCTTTTTCTTTGTTATTTCTGCTGAATATATTTGTTGAATGCATGATCTGCAATTCCCATAGCATACTGATCGGTTTCAGATGCTTTAGACAGGTTCTAGTACATTTTTGTGCATTCCACCCCTCATGTAGCAACCCCAGAACCACTCCATCGCCCCATTATTTTTCTTGGAATCACAAAGGACTATCACTAGGTAGCTTTTCACTTAAATACGCTTGTAATTCTTGTCACAATCTAAGGCAGTAAACACTCCACAAGTCTCCTGTTATCTGAATATTTCACTCTATATCTCTGCAACCGTTTCTTTGTTAGCAAATCATCACCAGCCATTTGC
Organism: Ramaria sp. MG151; assembly: GCA_003314545.1. Taxonomy (NCBI): domain Eukaryota; kingdom Fungi; phylum Basidiomycota; class Agaricomycetes; order Gomphales; family Gomphaceae; genus Ramaria; species Ramaria sp. MG151. The sequence continues at coordinate 14,798 of QMFG01001627.1, read as the reverse complement.
TCTCAATTCAAACAATCTATTCGACTCAATCGCTATCTCAAATTTGTGAAGTTCATGCTCTTATCTCTGTTACAAGCTCGCGTCAGTGTATGCAAACTTTTATCGCTGAAACTTTGCTCCCACATCAGCACATCCCCCGCATCACAATAGAATATCGGTTAGATTATCAATCAAGCGCTTAAGGCTCGCCTCAAAGAACTTGAACAAAATCCAATAAACAAGCAAACAAAATACAAAATAAAATAAATAAATAAAATAAAAATTTCCATTTATTTTCTTATTAACAAGTCTTGTGACTGTGATGTGTGATGTGATGTATGTAACCGTGACCAATGTAATGGTGACTGTGCCTGTGATGTATGTGACTGTGACTGTGACTGTAACACATGATGTGTGACATAGTCTAGAATGTTCTAGACTATTCTTGAACTTGACTTTAACTTGACTTTGACTTGACTTGGATGTAAAACTAGTAACTTGACTTGTTATTTTACAGAGAGTGGCAGAGGCCTTTATATACATGTCTACAGCAACGAAGCAAGTATGATGCAAAACAATGTGATAGAGGTGCTTGGTAAGAATAGGGGTGGCATATGAGAAAGCATGAGAACAAATAGTACAAGAAAGGAATCAAGAAAGGAGTATTTGTCAAAGCAGATAAGCAAGAATGTGTCAGGATAGGGGGAAGAAGTGTAGAGTGGGAATATTAGTACAAGAATAGAATGTCAGTTAGTAATGATGAGAAAAAGTTATCAAACAAGGATTAGGGTATGTTAGTGTGATTGGAAAATGGCATTCAGCTTGTCCTTCTATGGGTTGCAATTTGATGGAGTATTTGTTATGAGATGGTGGGGAAAGCTTGGATGATGACATGTTGATTGATCAAAAATAATTATATAACAATTGATAATAAAAGATTTTCCCCCGGAGGGAAGTGAAAACCCACTCTCCATCACAATACCTCAACATGGTCTGGGGGTTGAATATTTGGGTAAACTGAATGGCCAATTGCACAAAAACAAAAGATGAAGGGATGTCTCACAGCCAAAATAGACTGAAAACCCATCTATAAATAACTAGAGGATGAGAAATGACTACCAACATGGTAGGGGTTCCCTTAAAGGCTATCCCTGAGTTTACAAGGTTCCCTAACATCAGAGAACTGAAATTGTTCAAGTCCAAGTTAAACCCTTGAAACTTAGATAGACTAAAAGAGAACCCACCTAGAAATAAATATCTAGGATAGACATGTAAACAAGAATGTAGAAAATAAACAGATTTGAAAAGCAGCCTGGCTCTGCTGTGACATTTTGTTAGAAACTTGCTTTCAAACAAAATTCAAATCCAAAAGCTGAGCACCTGGCAAACCAGACAAAAATGGTATTATCCTTTAAACTTAAAAGGACAAGGCTGACCTTTGACTAGGAGACTCCTAGATCAAAAAGAAAACTGAGCAAGTGCACACACTCACAGATGGAAGCAGATGCAGGATCCTCCACGTCTAAAAAAGCCAAGGAAGGGGACTCAGCCAGGAAAACTTCAAAGAAGAAGGCAAAAGGTGAGGCATATAAACCATGCCAGTCCAGCTCTCCGGAAAGAATGGACATTGACCTCAGCCAAACTGCATCACTGGAAACCAATGATTTGGAACCGGACCCAGTATCAGAAGCCATCAACACTGGGCTGGACATTGAACAGAAGGAGAGACCCCCACAAATCCAAACACATCTGTTGACAAAATATGTAGGTCCCACCATTAAAGCAGAGAGAGAAGCTTGGTCCAACACCAGGAAAAACTTTGACCTGGAACAGAAAATCTCCCAAATGGCAAGAGAATGTGGGAGGATAGGCACCAACTGGTGTTAGCAACCATATACAGATGCAAGGATGTAGGGCCTGGAGGAAGAGGCAGAAATCCCTGATAGAAAAGATCTTGGAAGGAATATGGAAGGTATGGGGATTAACTGGATAGAAGTTTGCAGAGACCAAGAAGGAGATAAAGTGGAAAACATTAGACCAAGAGAAACTGTGGAACAAGACAAAGCACATGTGGTGGTCTGGCTTCTACTCAAACTTCTGGTCAAAAAAAAACATAGGATTACTCAAACAAGAAAACCAAGTAACCCAAATATTGACCAACACTGCAGTTATCTTCACCCCCTTCCCATGGGAAATCCTATCAACCCAAAATTTCAGGATCACTGGCATCCCAAAATCAACAGGGAAAGAACAAATCCTTGAACAAATCTGGAACCGACTAGGAGATAGACTAGAAAAGGAACCAGAGCTGGAAGAGGAGGATATTGAAAAACCAAAAAACAGTGGAAGGTCAAACTCACCTTTTCACAAGTTCTGGACAAAGGAAATCCAGAACATGAAGAAAACCCTGAGTATGTTGTAGACACACTCAGAGGTGGGGAAAGACTATGGGAAATAGAGGGAAGAGAATGGAAGATACACACTGGAGACCACTGTGCTGGTTGTCATGGAAGAGGACATAGGATCACAAAATGTCCTCTAAGACCATATTTCTCTCCAATTGACTGACACCCGGACGAACTACTTCCCAAAAAAGCTGAATATTGGCCTGTAGAAAAAAGAAGGAAAAGGGAAAGAAAAAATCTGAAAGGATGTAAATCTAACCCTTAGTACATTAGAAAGTAATAGTTAGAACCTACCTAATTAGATACAATATTTGTTACAAATCAACTTAAGGGGAGGCTAACGGAAAATAAAAGAGTTGAACCTATTTTCACTATAAGAAAATAAGGAAAAAGTCTTAAAAGACAAGTGAAAACTTAAGCAAGTTCAAAAAGCTAAAAATCAGAAAACCTATTTCAATAAGGAAGAAAATAAAACGATCTTCAACAAGAAGAAAACAAAACCAACTTCAACAAGAAAACAAAACCAACTTCAACAAAGAAGAAAACAAAATCACCTTCAGCAAAGAAGAAAACAAAACCATCTCCAGCAAAGAAGAAGGAAAACAATGCCAAAAGGAAATTCAAGACAATCAAGTCTAACTACAAATCAAAAACAAAACTGTCCTCAACAAAGAAGGAGAGAAAACCAAGATACAAGTCTTATAACAACCATCCCCAACATAAGAATAGGAAAAATGAAACAACTCCAAATGCAGGAAGAAAAAAAACGGAAGATGAGCCAAAGTGAGATGAGTGGGCAGGACTCCGACTCAACTTCCTTGTAAAGAGATGGAAAATCAAGGGAGGTGTTTTAAGCCCTCACACTCCCACGATGAGCAAAAGGTCTGGCAAGCCCAAGCCCATCATTAAAATAACAACTGCTACTACTCAAATTAAGATATCACATTACATGAAAAATAAAATGGAGACTATAAAGGGCCTGGCAATGAATAATCGGATTACTGAAACTCATTTTGATCCACCTGAACAAGGAGGTGGACAAGATAAAGGGACCAAAAAGGGGACTGGGCAAGGTCTCTTTGCTGAATATTCAGTAAGGTCCAACATCAGTTCAGATGAAGAAGAGAACCAGACCATCCCCAACCTGACAAGCATGTCAAATGAAAAGGATAACCCCTTCCTAGGGGAATTGGATAATGAAAACCTCACATCAGAGGAAACAACAGATGAAAAATATGAAAACAATGAAGGCACAATAACGGCCAAGGAAAACGAAACAGTTATTAAAACAAAAGTGAAAATCAAACAGGGGATAAAAGTAGCCTCTTGGAACACAAGAGGAAAAAATGACAAAAACCACACATCAAAGTGGAAAAAAATAGAAAGAATTATGAACTTGAAAAATATAAGCATTCTGGCAGTCCAAGAATCCAGGACAACAGATGAATGTGCCAAAGAAATAGAAAACAAGAATAGAGACCTAAAAATACTAAACAACAGAAACTACTCCAATAAACTAGGAACTTTATTCACAATCAACAAAAGACTGATAAAACCATGTGAGAAAGACTAGAACAAGATCACAAAATAATTATACCCAACAGAGCATCACAGATGACATAAACTGGGGAAATGAACAGAAACTAAGAATAATAAACATATATGTGCCAAATGAAACAGAAGAAAAAATAAGTTTCTACAAAGAGCTTAAAAGAAAACTAAAAACAAATGAAAATGAAGATTTCTGTATAATGGGAGACACAAACTGTGTTTTGAATGAAATAGAGAGAAGCCCACCACACATAGACAACAAAAGAGTAATGAGCTCAATAAGAGATCTAATACAAAACAAAGAAATAACAGACATATGGAGATACCAAAATCCAAACAGCTTGGAATACACATTCCACCAAAAAAGCAGTGAGGCATTGGCCAGAATAGAGCATGCTGATGTAAGCAAAAACATAAAGGAAAAAATAAGCAAAAGCAACATTGAATCAAACTTTGAAATGAGCGATCATTCAATGATAACAATACAAGTTACAGCTAACAACCTACCCTACATAACAGAGGGGATGTGGAAAATAAAAGAAAATGTATTGGAGAACCACAACTTCCTAAAGGAAACCAAGAAAAAACTCAAAGAAATCACAAATGGATGACAGAGTACAAAAACTAGGAAAAAATGTTTCAGAATCCAAATATCAGTGATAGAAGTTGTGGATAAGTGGGGTGTTAGTGATTATGTTCAGAAATGTCTCTAATGATAATAGAATGGTATTCGAAGTGAAGATAAATCCTACAGTAAAAGTGAATGACTTTTGGAACGTTTGTGAACAAAATGCATAGTTCCGAAGAGACAGAGGTTCTGAATGGATTCTATCTCATAGATTGAATAAACTTCACAGTTCATGTCGATCACAGTCAATGATTTCACATCCTTTGAAGTGGATTAAACTAATAAAAGTAAAATTGGAGTGCTTACTCAAATATAAAGTTTGTTGTTTAAGGTGAGTTGAGGACGAGTTGGCGAGTATGAGTAGAGAAATCAAGTTGACATACAATAATTGAACTAGGGAACATACATGTGAATGTGTTTAGCAATATACCGAAGGGTTTGGAAGAGAAAGCAAATGGGAATGAGTCCGTGAGGATCGGAAAATAGCTAAGGTACATGTATACTAATTAAAGGCCATAGAAAACAAAGAACAAGGATGGAAGGAAAATTGTGAATGAAGAAAAGGATAATAGACTATCACCAACTCCTGAAACATGTTTCCGAATTGCATGCCTCTTCGGGTAGGGGTAGCCATGCATAAATCTTTTGGAGAGTAATTATGAGAGTCTAGAACATTCATATCATTAAGTCTGATGATATGGCATGTCATCACAAGCTTTGAGTGAATGTGAATAACTCAATCAATAATTTTATGATGAAAGATGGGGATAGTGATGGGGATAGTCAGGGTGGTTCTTTTCTAAAAAAAGAATATGATTGGACCTGACCAATGATTGTTTCACAAGGATTGTTTCACTAGATGGAGTGGTTGAGTCGAAGTGATAGATAACAGAGTTGTTGGATGAAAGTGATGGGAGTGTGGGAATGTTGCTTTGGACTTCGGACAAAATGCTTCAGAAGGATTGCTTCGGAACAAGGATGATATGAATGGAATGTCCAAATTGTGATCATGACAAAATGGTAACAACCCACAAGACAAGTGGCAAAGCCTGAAAGAAAAAAATAAAGGAGATAGCTAAAAATATGGAAAAATGTCAAAAACAACCAAAAAAGATATGTGAATAACCTGAAGAATAACCTTAAAAAACAATACAAGGTATTAAACACCCTCCAAACAAGAGGAAGAGAAGAAACAACTAAAACCAAAGATAACATAGCCCTACTGGAGATAAAATAAACAAAATAGAAGCAGATAGGCTAGAACAAGCTAAAACTTCGGTAGAAATAAAATACATAAATGAAGGAGAGACCAACACAAAGTACTGGTTTAACCTAAACAAAGAAAGAAAACCTCAGAACATAATATATGGGCCGAAAAAAGAAAACAGGAAAATAACAAACAAAACCAGAAAATGACAAAGATAGTATCAAACTATCATCAAAACCTGCAAGCAAAACCAGGAACAAATGAAGAAAGGAAGAAGGCCATAAAAGATATGTTAAAACAAATCAAGACAAGCCTAAAAAACTGTTATTATTAATATTCTTGCGAGCATCACATTACATAATCACTCTGATGGATCAGCATAGCTGCCTAGAAGAATAGAAAAGGAAAAACAACAAAAATAAGACCCAGCTCAATTCAGGGCTTTTAGCCTTAGAATATTTTTGTTTATATTTTTAGATTCAACTGGCCAAGCAACTCTGAGGCCAATTGAGCACAAATGAACACATACATGCATTCGGACACGAACGGGCTAATATAGCCATTGTTTGGCAACCACATGACTCTGAAACATTACCAAAGATTAATATAGTAACTGAGAAACTTTTTCAAACCACCCCCCCCTATCATCACCAATCCACAACCGAAGCCCAAGTGCTTTCATTTCATTTAGGACAAGTGCCTGAAGCTTTGAATGAAGTTTCAGAAGTTTTCATGTCATTTCCCTTGTTATTTTAACTCAAAAACACTTGTAGTATGCATGGTTTGTAGTTCTGAGAGCACACAGATCGGTTTCAGATATTTTAAACAGTAATTAGTTCAATTTTTGTGCATTTTACCCCTCATGTAAATTTCAACCCCAGAACTGCTCCACCACCCTCATATTTCTCATTCACCCACATGAGACTCACCCTAGCTACTGTTTTGTATAAATACACTTGTAGTTCTCACTATAATCTAAGGCAGTAAATCTCCACAAAGTCCCTCATATTCTGAATCTCTTGCTGTATATCTGTTAAGAACTAGATCAGAACAGATACAAAGATAGGGCTGGGACTCAAGACAGAGTCAACTGAGGTTTGGGGTTAGGTTGCTGAGGAGGGTTGAGGCTTGGCAAATGAGTCGAATGGGACTTGGCTTCAGCTTATGTGCTGTGCCAGCTCAGAGTCCTGTCCCGTATTTTGGATGAGGACCAAGGTCACCCAAAGTTCGGGCATGACCTTTTAGCAAAGGGGACAAGGGAGTGTAAGGATTAGGAGATAGAAGTATATTGGGTATCTTAGTTGATGTCAGAACTGGCTTTCATGTACATGAACGAGTAGCTTATATACCGGAGGGTTCAGGGATCGGGGACCGAATGACCGAGGTCAGGGTCGTAAGCTACGAAGGGGAAGATCAAACGTGAGGCATAAATGGGTGAAACATGGCGGTTGGGGATTTGGGCCCGAAGGTCTGAAGGCTCGGGGGTGTCACAATAATGATTTGTGTTCTACTCCACCTTCCAAACCACCCGAACATCACTCTTCCGAATCGATTCTTCGGAACCCAAATTGTCGCCAAACTCGTCACACATGAACCATTCAACACTTCGTCACCCTTAACACCTTGAATTGTCCTAGCAACATCACAAGGACTCAACCAAGAGATCAGGTTCTGTTATTTGCCTTTCCTCAGAAAAGAAGCATCTACACTATCCCCATCTATTTCTAGGAACTCAATATCAGGGTCGATTCTATGCTTCTAAAAGCTTATGGTGACAAGACATACAATTCAATATGTTGACGCATTCATCCCCGACACTCAGGGTCATTGTTTAAGGAAGTGAAACAAGAGTTCATCTATCCAAAACGACATATGATTTGGAAACAGGTTTCAGGACTTATTCCTAGTTCATTAAATCTTTTTCTCATTCACAATTTTCACCCCACCCTTGTTCTCTATTTTCTATGGTCATTAACTAGCATACATGTACCTTAGCTATTTTTCCGATCCTCAACGGACTACTCCCCATTTGCTCTTGCCTCCGAATGTCCCAGTATTTAAGTAGCACATTCGCATGTATGCTCTCCAGTTCAATTATTGCATGTCTACTTGATTGATCTACTTGGCTTAACAATTCGTCGTGAACAATCTTGAAGAACAACTTCACTTCAAAGTAAGTCCTATAAAACTTATTAAATTGGGTTTGATTACACTTCGAAAGAATATAATCTCATTGGCTATGATCGGCATGAACTAAGTGGTTCATCCAATCCACGAGATAGAATCCTTTCGGAATATCTATCTCTTCGGAACTATGCACCTCTTCGCAAACATTCCGAAAGCCCTTCGCTTTTACTGTAGGATTCCTATTCACTTTCGAATACCATTCTATTCATATAAAAACATTGTCGAATGTTCTTACTAACAATACATTTATCTATAACATTTATCTTTGATAAATTGAATTCTAACAGGGGGTTGGTCAGGGAGTGGGTTGTGACAGATCTCAATCTTGCTGACATCCTCACAAAACCACTGTCACCAAGAAAACACCACCATTTGTTGGATGTGCTTGGTATCAGATGAGCTTGAAGGGGTGCGTTATTATTATTGTCTACCCTGCAAACATCAGATTACATAATCTGTCTGATGGATCAGCAGAGCTGCCTAAATAAAAAGGAAAATGATCACAAAAACATGACTGACTTCAATTCAAGGCTTTTAGCCTTAGAATACCTTTTGTTTATATTTTTAGAATCAATCGGTGAAGCAACCCCAAACCCGATCAAGTGCGAACAAGTGCATACATGCATTTGGACACGAATGGGCTCATATAGCCAGCGATCGGCAACCATGCGACTCTGAAACACTACCAAATGTTAATCCAGCAATCAATTAACTATTTCCATTCACCCTTATTGTTGCCGATCCACAACCAAAGGCTGAATGGTTCTATTTCATTTAGAACAAGCACTCAAAGCTTCAGATGGAGTTTCAGAATTTTTCACTCTTCTTTCCTTGTTCTTTTAACTCAAAACAAAATGTAGTATGCATGATTTGTAGTTCTGATAGCATGCAGATCGGTTTCAAGTGCTTTAGATAGTAATTAGTTCCATTTCTGTGCATTTTGTCCCTCATGTAGATTCCAACCCCAAAACTGCTCCACTACCCTGATAAAGGAAGCAGACAGAAACAGACTATAACTGTTGAAACATTTTGTGACAAATAGTGAAAAGTCACAGATTTTTCACAAATCTCAATGCAATTTAGGAATGGCAAGGATATTTATGAGAAAAGACCCTCCTGTGGAGGACATCTGTAACGAGTAGTGACTGGGCATCAAGGGCATCTTCACTTAGCGACTTAGTCTCCTATGAACAGAGGATGGTCACTACTGCCAGCAAAAACAAACCTGACATCAAAGCCTTTGGGTGAACATCATGTTCTTGAAGATGGTGGGTTGGCGAGGCAACAGGAGTGGTCCCGGTGGGGAAGCAGAGGTTGAGGAGGCATGTGGTAAGGGACTGCGAAACGGCGCTAATTGTAATCCCGGAGCTCATTGCTAAGAGGGAGGAGAGGATGAAAGGGCTGGAGGTGAATCTTAAGAACTAGAGTGCTGAAAGATGATCACAGACACTGGAGAACAGATGGTGAATCTATCAGAGATATATTGGTGAATGACTACACATACCTGGAGAACAGATGGTGAATACTCTATCAAAGAGAGGATTCCCACGTCTCCAGGGATTAATGGCGTGTCCGCTTACGTATTAGGCGCTCATACAACGAGCAATACACAGGGATTAGGAATTAATCTAATGGTTTTACCTAGTGTCAGCATCCAGTCCTTGCGTGGCCAAGGAAAAGCAACTTTTCTTAACACCAGAGTTAGAAAAGTTTATTTAGGAATATTTACCA
>QMFG01001619.1:13293-51003 GCA_003314545.1 Ramaria sp. MG151 | reverse complement strand
TATGAAAAAAAAAAAAAAAAACTGGAAAAGACCTCGGAGGCTAACGTAACGTATTCGTAGAAAGGACATCGAAGGCGCGGAAGATTGGGAACTAAGTAGGAGTACGACAAGGGTGGAGGGGAAGATGAAATACGACCAAGGTCAGGAAAGAGAATCCACGGGTCATATCGTGCTACGTAGTGAGCACATGGTTGCATGTGGGGGTCGGACATCATAAACGGCGTCACGGGTCATCGTTGAAATGAAATTGTAACGATACGTTTATGCAGCCGCAGCCACAACAGGGGTAGGCGTCGGCACCGACTCGATCTGCTTCGGTGGCTGTAAATGAAGTAATGAGCTGTGCGGTCACCAATCACGCAAGAAGACACACCTCGGAGGCTTCAGCTGGCGCAGCAGCAGTCTCATCGGGCTTCACTTCGGTGGCAGGGGCTTCAGCCTTCGCCTCGCCGTCGACGGCAGGGTTCTCCAAAGCAGCAATAGGCATGGGTTCGTCGATTTTTGGAGGATTCTCATCAACTTTGGTCGGTACAGCTTCCTTGTCCTTTGGCTTGCTAGACTTGAAGAACTCGCCAACGCGAGCAGACAACCGGCGACCAACCTTGGTGGCGGATGGCTTAGGCCGAGCAGGCGTAGCGGTCTCCTTGGGCTTTAAGAACTATGAGATTTGTGTCGACAAAAAAGGCGGTAGACTAACTTTCTCCTCGACCTTGACGGTCTCTGTGACAGGCTCTGCGACTTCCGCAGCAGGCTCTTTGGGAGCCTCTTCTGCGGGCGCGCCTTCACTGCAAAGTCCTGTGGTCAGATATATCTCAAAAAAAAAAAAAAACTGAGACACAGACGTCTCTTTAACAGCTTCGGCGGCGGGTGTCGCTTCCGTCGCAACCTCAGGGGCTGGCGCTTCAGCCGCGGCTGCCTCCTCTTTGGGCGCCTCCTGAGACGCAGGGGCATCCTAACCAATAATGAGACCCACTGGAACGAGCTGAACAAGTTGCCTGCATACCTCGGTCACATCAGCTGCGGGAGCTGCCTCCTTCTTGGGAGCCTCTTCCTTCTTCTTCTCCTTCTTGGGGCTCTTGGGCTTTTTGTCACCCTTGAACGGGGCGAGTAACTTGGCGAGGAGGCTGGGGCTCTTAGGCCTTGCATCTTTAGTAGTCTCAGGTTGCTCTGTCTTGTCTTCGGGAACAACAGTAGCGGGCTACATGAAAATGCCCAGTCAGACTGAATCAGTGTGCTGATAGGGGTAATGTAACCTTGTCCTCAGAGGACTTGACATCCTCTTTGGTATCTTCCTTCGCAAGCTCCTCAGTGGCAGCTGGGGCGGTAGAAGTCTCAGCGGGAGCCACCGCTGCAGCGGCAGACTCCTAGAGGGGAGTGGTGAGCAATACGCAAAATGTAACGAAAACCGTCACCACATACCTCCTTGGGAGTCTCAGTTGCCTGCGCGTGAGGGTGTGAGTTGTATAAGATATACGGGAAATGTGACACATACAACAGGTTCGGTGGCGGCGGCGACGGCAGCGTCGACCGGGACTTCCGCAACGGGGACAGTGGTGTTCTCAACGGCGGACATTATTACTCAAAATGCGGGCTGGAGAAGGAAAGAGAGCGACGAGTCAGAAAGGGGAAACGGTGGTTTTGATGTTTGATAGAAATGGCAGAAAAAATAGGAGAAGAAGAAAAAAAAAGAGGATACATACGGAGGAAAGTTGCGAATTGACAAGAGAAAGGACAGCTGAGATAGCAAGAGGCAGGGAAGAGAAGAGTGGACAGAGAGGTCGTTGACGACGGGATGAGGAAAGGGAGAGAAGAGGGTACCAGATTGTAAAACGCGCTAAAGCTTCTTATGGAATTGGCGACCAGCCAATACACGGACAAATAGCCGTCCATGAGTGGCCTTAGCCTTTCTGTTTTTTTTTTCTCGTTTTTTCTTTTTTTGTCTTTCATGGTTCGCGTTTGACTTTTACTTTTCTCAAATCACATGAAACTTTTCACTGGCACCTTGTACAATATTTGTTGCGCTTGCGTTCCGGATACGTAATATTTTCTACTAAAGTAGTATCGGGATATAAAGCATAAAGCTCCCTTTCCCCCGCGGCGTCCGGCATCAACCGCTAAGCTCCTGTTCTGCTCGCTCTGTCGTGAGGGTAAGGGGTACTCGACTGCTACTCGATATGGCCGGTTCACTCTCGGGACATTATCGTGTGAGCTGCGTCATGCGGGGCCACATCCCAGCTTAATCACGATAAGGTATGAAGCTCCCTCAACAGCCTCGGCGAGCTATATCGAAGGATGAGCATACCCATCGGGGAGGATCTCTTACTCACTGTTCCCATTATTTCGCCCTTCGTACTTTTCGTGTCCTGGTTTACTCTTTGCTTGTTTCAGTCTCTGTTCTTCTCATGGGACCTCAAGATCCTGAGCAGTCTAGTGTCTTTGGCCTCACCGGTACTAATGTAACTGGAGACATCAAGTTTGGCCTATGGGATTACTGTGTCAGCCAGAGCTAGAGACAGCACGTTAATACGCTCGCCTTTAGTGTTCTGGACTCCAGCAAAAAGCGTTTAACCCCAGTGTACACGTCCTACATTTGGTCTCCGTGTAGACTCTACCCTGCCCAAGTGCGTCTCTTCACAGATTTTCCCAAAACTGCCGCTGATCATCACGCAGAAGGATAAAGAACTTTGAAAGCACTGTCAACAAGACCACCACTTCAGTTCTTGTCCTGCGCCCCGTCACCCGTGTACTGACGTTCCTCGCTCTCTTCATCGCCCTACATGCAACATGGCATGCTTCGCGCAAGCACATCACTTCTCTCTGATCCTGTTTAGCATGGCATGGCTCGTCGCAACTATTGCCTATTTCGTTGACATCATTGTGGTGCGAAAAGAATCTCGAGAAGGCGACAAACAATACCTTGGACATCACATGGGCGGATGCTGTAAGTTATTTTCATCATCCCGACCATCATACGCGCAATGCTAATGCGACCTACATAGGTATGGCATACTTCTCTGGACTGCTTATCTCGGCGCTTCCTTTACTCTTTGGGGATTGGCGGCCCATACTTACGGAGGCGCAACGAATATCTTCTCTCATCCTATCCATCACGCAGCTGACATCTGACACAGGAAGTGGAAAGAATCCGTGATATGCAAGAACCAAGCAAGCATTCGACTTATGCTCTCTTTTACATCACACCAATTCACCTGTATTGCGGATGGACTCGGAACTCGTCTCAATTTCCAGTTCTAGTCTCTAGGAATAATTAATAATGTATTTTGTTGGGAAAAAAAGACTGATGCAGTATTATCAGCAGCATCATCCCTAACCCGAAATAATGTTTACTACAATGCAACACACAGAAGCATCTTATTCTACACCCCAAAACCAAATGATATCAGTCGATACAACATACCCGCTACATGTCTTATCAGTAAATGGTGCAACTATAAACAACTTTATCGCTCTTTCTTCGTCCGTGATGTTTTCGTTGTCGGTCTTGACTCGTCACCTAGCTCCGCCACGTCTGATTTCCGTTTCTTCAGCTTGTTTCCTCCCTTTGTTGCTGCGCTGTTGACATTGACAAGCGAAGCCTCATTGTCGAGCACCGATCCCACCGTCTTGTCCGACTCATTAGATACGGACCGTACCTCGTCAAGAAATGCACCTAACCGTTCCGCCCCGTTTTGCTGTGTGGTCGCATCAAACGCCGCGACCCCAGGGCCCAGCCCTCCCAACCCAGTCCCTGCGTCAAAATCTTGGCTTAAAAACGCCTCAAAGTCAAAGTCAGGATTTACATCCGAAAGTCTCGGAGGCGGGACTGGGTGTCCGGCTGCTGCAGTGGAAGACACAATTTCATCATCGGTGTGCTGCTGGTGCTGCTGGGATTGTTGCTCTCCGCGCAGCGCAGCGGTCATGTTTGGGTCGAGGCCGAGGCTTTCGATTAATGAATCAATGTGTCCCTGTAAAGTATTGACATCTGCTTCTACCTCTGCGGCGTCTTTGTATGACTTATGCAGTTGACTTGAGCTCTGTGCCAACGCGTTTAAAGTTCCAGGATCGTCTCCGGATGGTAAAGACAAACTGCCCAGATTTGACGCAGCCGACAAGAGTGACAAAGTTGAACCAGGGCTGAGCTGACCATCCGCTGGGGGTCGAAAATTGTACAGTGATGGCGACGACATTGCCTCCTGTGACACATGTGTGCTGTCAGGACCAGGATCAGGAGGCAAGTTCATTGACATTGGAGACTGCAACGCCGCCATTACGCGTTGCAATTGCGCAGGATTGTTCATAAGAGATGTGAATACATTTTGTACCATTTGGTCAGATTGAGTGTTGGGTGCAAGCGCTGATGAATCTGCATCAGAGGATAGTGTGAAATCAGGGATAAGGTCTTGGGAGAGGTCTGTGGAGGTAGGGAATGAGTTTGAAACAGACGAATTGATAGACTCTGCTGTCAGGTGCGTAGATTTGCCCGGAAATGATTGTGGAGAAGAAGTAGTCGATGGTGAAGGGCCAAGTTTCTGTTTTGGTGTGGATGGGCCTGGTGATAATCCTGAGGACCCTGGGGTTTCAATAGTTGCGAACCGGTCTTGAAACAGCAATAAGTTATAAGGTCACGATTGTTTGCGTCCATCAAAACTTACCACCATCATTAGCCTGGCCGCCTTCAAAATCTAGTGGCTCCATGAAATCATTCATATTCAAGTGCATTCCATTAAGCACCTCCGCAGCCTTACCCTCTAGGTCCACACCGTTCTCGATCATAAGTCGACTTTGCCGGCGCGGAACTACAGCGGTGGAGTTCGAAGGACCACTTTGTGCATCGTGTGGCACTTCCTGGGCATGGGGAGAGGCGCTACCAGTCTGTCCAAACACACCTGCGAGAAATTTGAGAATCCGGGTAATGGTATCATGATGCTTTTTGTGCCGCTCGCGGGCTGCAAATGCTTCCTGCCATAACCCTTGGTTCGATTGGTGAAGGTCTTTAAGCTCAGCGGAGATAGCATGTTGGTGACGTTTGATGGCTTGTATACCATTAAAGACCCCATTGATATCTAGTACTGCCCCCTTTACGTTATGCGAGCTATGCGGGGACTCTGATTCCGCACCGTTAGCCTGGGCAGACACACTAGCCACGGGCTCTTTGAAATCCAGAGTCTCCTCCCCAGCTTCGTTTGGCGGTTGCTTCTTCCGCTGTATTAGGCATAGAAGATCGGACTGTCCACGTTGAAAATTCTGGTTCTCGAAATGCGATATTTCGTTCTCGCCATCGCTCTTGAGAACGCCCTGCTGAAGGTGGGGAACCTTGTGGAAGCCATAGTTGTTCAGCTGTCTTACGAAAGAGCCAAAGTTTCCGTGCTTGAACCAATGAGGAAGCACATCTTTCGCAAAACGTTCATGATCGTGCACTGTAATTTTTGTGAGTACCGAACGGAAATATTGATGCATGTGGCAGTGAGTGTTCCACCCACCATAGAAGGAATCGCCAGCGTCTGACCAACGGATTAGCGTATCCGTGCTTGGGTCATTCACCATGCTACAAAGACACATCAGATCCACTAACATAATAGGCTCAGCAAGTAAACTTGACAGACTGGTACAGCTTAGAAAGGAAGGGAGGTATCTGCTGTCTCGTCGTTTTGCTGGGGTTGCTGAAGGCATTCGTCTTGCGGGTGGTGAGAGCCATGA
The DNA here is from genome assembly GCA_003314545.1 of Ramaria sp. MG151. NCBI lineage: Eukaryota > Fungi > Basidiomycota > Agaricomycetes > Gomphales > Gomphaceae > Ramaria > Ramaria sp. MG151. The sequence continues at coordinate 45,306 of QMFG01001619.1, read as the reverse complement.
TATATCCGCCGTTTCCGACGTGTTTGCTGGTGGAGAAAGAGCAAAAACTGGAGTCGACAAGAAGCCACAAGTACTGCGCGTCTATATGGATGCCTCACGACTCGCGAACCGATGCTATGGCACACTCAGCCGGTCTAGGCAGGCAGTACCCTCGACGTTCGTCAGCCAATATTTCCAGCTCTGGGATAATTTTGATTTATTACCCTCACAGCTTGCTCGGAAAGCCGGCCCTTTCACAGGTGCGGTGCTTTACATGTGAAATGGAACTCGCTGCGATGATATTCATATTTCCCCACCGTCCAGACGGATATTCTCACAAGCCAAAACAGTTTCTTGGAAGGAATATTTCGCTCAAGCTCAAGAACCCATGGTCAAAGCAGAATATCCATGTTGAATACAGCCTTTGTCTTTGGCAGATATGTTACGTGATAACTTCCTAAGGCCATGTAAATTTTCTCTCAGTTGCTTCTGAACTTCGCTGGGCTAAGCACTCGATGTGGCAGCATACAGCGCCACGCTTATCAGAGCAGTACGTGGATTCTGTACGAGGGTCACTTCCATACATTGATACAAACGTTCCTGCACAAAGCCAACTTACGAGCGAGAAAGCTGTTGAATTCCCTCATGCTATGAAAATTAGGCTCTCCATAAATGTTGCATAGAACTTCAGCTCAACATAAACAGCAAAAATACATGATGAGCGATCTGACTATTACGATATCATACAGTCATGCATGTCGCGAAACAGTGGTATGTTAAAGCATTAAGGAGGGTAATATCGCTTTTCAAATGGTCGTGGGATAAGGGTCAGATCAGATTGGATCCGTTTCAGCCAGAATGATGGTGTTCGTGGGAAGGAGACTCAGTAGAAAACGAACCAAATCCAAGGTCAAATGAGGAGGAAAAATCCGAAGGTGGGATCATCACAGAAGCCATCAAAGTGTTTCTCCTGTCCTCCAGCTTCGTCTCTTCGATATACTCGGCTGGAGGACGAGGAGGCAAAGGCGGCGGAGGCGGAGACGTAAGGGCTATTATTTGCGAAGCTCGCTTTTTGCCCGCAGAAATTGAAGGGTCGCGTCGCAGAAATGTTTCACTAGTGTCTGATTTGTGTGACCTGTGTGATGGTGCCCGTATGGGGGTACTAGGGGGGTCAAGCCCTTCAGATTGCGGTGACTTCAGCCGTTTTTCTTCTTCTGATGGAGATTGCGTCTCTCCACCTGTATCCGTGGTTGCATAACGAGTATTGAGCCACATCTGTTCACCTTCGGTTGACTGATTATTACCGTTCGATTCATTCCAAATGGGCGGAGGGGGTGGAGCTGGAGGTCCTGTTGGCTGCGATGATGGTATCTCATACTCAGGGGGGAGAGGAACTTGCTGAGCCACAATGGCACGGTCGCGGGCCTCAAATGCAAGCCTCATCTGTTCCTTCTCTGATAATGGTGCATTCGATGCGAACTGACCATTGGATGGGGATGGACTAATCGATAAGGATGCCGAAAGTACAGGAGGGGAGGCCATTGGTGGTATGGTTGATGGAATGGACTGTAAAGGCATCACCGCTACAGGTGGAGAATATGACAGCGGCGGTGGAGTAGGCTGTAGAGGTACCAGCGATGGGGGAGGTGTTTGCCCTGAACGTAGGATGGCGGCATCGCGAGCTTCAAATGCCCTACGCAAAACTTCTTTCTCTGAAAGCTCTGCGGATGGACCGGCTGGAGGCTCCGTAGTTCGTACGGAAGGTGACGTATGAGTAATTACAGTTGGGGAAGCAGCAGGAGGGGGAGTATGGGTTGCGGCATCACGTGCTTCGTAGGCTCGACGTATAGCTTCCTTCTCGGATAATTGGGGAGATGCGCCATTTGTGCCTGAACCAGAAGGCGGGGAAGCGTCGGAGCGACTACCAAACAATTCTTCGTACGGGATGGGAGCTTCTTGGGGTGTTGCTTCAGGAATGCTAGCGCTTGCCAGTTGCCGGCGCTGAACTGCATTTCTCGCCTCATAGTACCGGAGGGCACTCTTATCCTCCTCAGTCGAGACGACCTGTCTAGCAGGTGGTAGAATACCGTTACCCGACACTATGGTGGCAGACCCTGTGTGGGACGCATTTCGCCGCGGGGCGATAACACTCGCTGAAGGTGCATACACATTCGCTGAGGCGGAGCGGTTGATGGAAGCCATGGCGTGAGAATATAATGCGGCACCGGCAGACATCGTTGGTGGGGAAGTAGACGTATACGCGGCCAAGCCCCGATTCAGCTGTGAGTCTTGGTAAGAATTGGAAGAGGCTGTCCGCTGGTGATTCGGACGTGCTGCAGAACCTGTAGGAGGATTTGCGGCAGGGTTGGGAGTAGGGTTAGAAGAGGAGGGGGTGTCAAGCAAGCCTTGTGTTCGGCGGACTTTAGCTTGCGCTAGCTCAAATAGTCTCTGCTTTTCCTCCTCTGCAGTGGGCCATGGTGTTCGGGAAAGAGTAGGAGAGGTGTTCCTTGATTTCTCGCCACCATTTTGATCGATGGATGCAGGTGACGCTTTCCGAGGGGGAGACACGTGGCCATTGGATGGTCGCGAAGATTGAGTCTAATACACACCTCAATACGAGCCCTGCGACGAGTAAAATTTCTTTACCTGGGATGTACCTTCACCCGCAGCTCTTGCTATAGCCTGGACTTTTTCCGCTTTCGCTTTCGCGGCTTCATAAAGTCGCTGTTTCTCTTCGCCAGCTGTCGGCCAAGGTGACGTAGAAGAGGACGGCTCAGGTGACGACATAGACCTTGGGACGGTTGGCGGTGACGCTGAAGATGTCACATCATAAGTTCTCGGTGATGTTTCCCTTCCAACAGGAGACTCTTCTTCCGGAATGTCATCATTCACATTCACTATCTTTAAGGTACGGCTCATTCCGCGAGCACGACGACCCGTCGACGAGGAGGGGCTGGCGACTACATTGGCACGAACATCCAGGTCCTCAGAATATTGTGATACTCTGTTCGAACCACCGGCATCCGGATCGCTGGTGGATTGGCTGGCCGCAGACCGACTGCTTGTGGTCGAAGGCCTCTGATCCGGGTTAGCGAGGTCGAAATCATGCATCTCACCTTGGCGTGATGGTGCTGTGGCAACGTCAACGGGCTGGCGGGTGTAGCCAAATTCGTCTGGGTTACTGCGATTATTGGCAGCTAGTGAATCGCTGCCAGTGGCGTTAGTTATCTCAGGCACAGGCGACGCACGCAGTTGCGGGGAACTTTGGCGGACCATCGTACTATAAGGGTTTTGTTGGAATGAATACGGGTTCATAGAGGCCGAATATTGGTTGAGATTAGACGACCCAGGAGGTCCACTGAGAAGGGCTCCCGGAGGAACAGATCGAGGGGACCTATTACCACTCGGAAGACTCGGTAAACGGCCTGATGGAGGAGGATGTGGAGGACCATACTTAGGCCGAGGCTCCAATGTTTGAAGCACAGATGCAGCGACAAGCCTTGGCGACGAAGTGGAAACCAAAGTTAAGTTTGGAGCTGTGCCAATCCGTCTGTTTGGGTGGTTAGACGACCACAACGATGCACATCCACTTGACCGTCGTACCTCATCATTTCTGCGGAGACATGTCTGGAACAGATGAGTACAGACCCAGCCATATGTTATACTCCACTAACCTTGGCCAGTTGGTGATGGTGACAGGCAAGTCCATGACAACTGAGGTTGCCATGTCAATGATCGCCTTAATATTTAACGAGTAGCCGATGTCTATATGTCTCCCTGCATTCACAGAACTCGTGGTATGATTCCCAGGGATCACACATCCTAATTCTGCTCTGTGATGAGTACCGGTATACAACGTTATCGACACCGGCAGTTTGTGTTCTCCGAGAACAGAATTTTGGACGAGAGGGCCATTCTTTTTACCATGTGACTGGGTACCACCACGATATATGATTGTTTCTCTCAACGAGAATTCGAAGCCACGAAGAACCACAGGCGAGAGATTATCAGACTTGAGTGTCGCAATAACTGCCAAACGATCCCCGGGTGCAAAACAAGTGTTGGAACGATCGACTGTAAGAATAAGTCCATTGCTGATAACTTGACGAGATTCAGGTTGAGCATATACTGGCCAAGTAGAATGTAACTCGTGCTTGTCTATCACGACAGGGACCGAATAGGCCACGGGAGTGGGTGTTTCTCTGCGAAACAGACCTCTGAAGCATAGTTGAAACTTGTCAGAAACTGTGCAGGTTCATGAGACGCATGTCATACTTTTTCCCCTTGGTGCATAGGGTGGCGACTACCTCGTACTATCGAGGGTTACCACGCTGAATGTGATATGTAGTCGAGATAATGAGAAACCTACTTTTATACCAGCACCTTTCTCCAGCGCGACGCTTGGTGGGATCGTCTCTGGGACTCGAATGTTAAAAGGAAAGTCATCCTGAATCAAGAATTCAACACATCAGCACACGCTAGGCAACGAGACAGATGGAACAGACATTTGAGAGTGTGTCGTGATCATGGTCGTCTTGAGCCTCCCATACACTTATAGGATTCTGACCAACAAGGTCCACAAACTCTTCGCCACGATTACCATTGGGTATGGTCTCTATCTTCCGCAGCTCGACTCTGACATATTTTGCTTTTACTGGTTGCTGCCCCAGTCTGATTTCGACGGTCTCAAACAGAACATGAACTCGATGCATGGTTATATAAAGTTTGAACACTCACTCCTCGGATGGTGGCCTGAGGTCTATCTGGCCCGGCAGGAATTCCTGGGAAACCTGAAAGCAAAAAAGGGTTAGTGATGTCATTGCGACCCCGTTGAAGTCCAAACAATGTACCGTGCACGAACTCGACATTGGGAAGAGCTCGAATAAGACTGCAAGTTTGTCAGATGGGTGCTGAATCTTATGAGATAGCCCGTACATCTTAGCATGCGACATGGTCGAGACTACCGCGCACAGTTGCACCGATACTCACCGTGCGCGCGTCGTTACAAGTCGTCCAGCGTAAGCGGCAAAAGCCAAAGAATTAGACCGTTGCCGAATTGAGGCATTGGCTCGGGTTAGGTACGCATAACGAAACGGCACTTTTCTTACGTACTGTTCTCCCACGTCCTTGACTGAGTTATGATGGCTGTATTACTGTAAACTGCATACTTTCTTGGTCGTTTTCCTTCATCTACTGCTAGAACGTTCCTGCGGTTGTATTCATTACTACCTTCACGTTCCCAGCATAAGTTACCATGCTCCTTCAGTCTACATCTACTATCTGGCATGTCCGCGCAGGTCAGGAGCTGACCTTGTTCCGGGCTTCAGAGAGAAGTGGCGAGGCAATCCAATCCTGATTCCACCTATAGCTTCATCGGCGAAGCCATGTATCCGGTGACGGTTTCACTGCGCCGGTCAGTCAGGACTCTTAGGACAACTCATACAGCCACCATTCTAGGCGACACAAGAATATTGACGATAAGTCCTGAGAACGTCAAACAAATGTTCGCAGTTGATTTCAACAACTATGTCAAGGACGTAAGATGTCCGTGCAGTGGGATGATAGAGATGGTTCAACATGTCATCCTTGGACCCACGGAAAGCGTGGGTTTTTAATAGTGATGGTGACATATGGCGATTTCATCGGAAAGGTCGGTAGACATCGCCGCCAATATTCACCTATCTTGCATTCGGCACAAAGCCATTCTTCGCAGGGGAACGGGTCACAAACTTTAGGGTATCTGCTTGAAAACCCCAGTTTCGCGATTCTGAAACTGCAAGACTTCGACGCTCGCCTATTAATTTTCAAGTAAGCATCAGCACTGTATACCGCTATATCTTGGTGTCAAGTTGTACCCTGAAGGATATATGCGGTTGGTTCACTCTTGACTTGGCTTGCAAGTTTCTCCTGGGCACCCTAATCAACAGTCCCGAACATTATTCAACTCCTTCATGAGATGCGATTAACCACGCGTCATCGACTCGAAGGTTATTTTCTCCATGGATGCCTGTGGATCTTCTGGACACTGAGGAAATCCTTTAAAGACAAGACAAGAGACGATATGGTAATAGGGGGTTTATCGGGCCTGTCGTCAACGCAGCAGTCCGTAAGTGCGAAGCCTGTAATTCAAACGAGAAGAACGGGACATTTTTGTCTGGCCACCTTGCAAACGTCACGGACGGTGCGCAACTCCCTCGTCGTAGGCGAAGCGGATAAGATCACACCGTTTCGACTCTATCTTTCATTAACATAACTACAGCATGCACGTTGATTGGGTGCGATACGAATTTTTCTTACTGTTCAGTTCCTTGTTTGTCCATTCACAGAACTCTTAAGACCACCAGTCCGTCACCTATTATCTGGCAACGCACCTATGAGCTCTCATTATGAGTACAGTTGGGAAGGACCGTTCAACCTCTTCTGAAAGCTGTCCAGTGAGGTACACGATTGATCTACGTTATTGCATAGATGACTTTTGAGGTACGAAGAATCTTGGAGCTGTCCTCGACGAAATTATTCTCCCATTCTGGTAAAAGAATGTAGTCGCCTTCCTACTCTCGCATTTGACACATGACGGGTGGAAGCACTTTATAGCATTCTTTCCACGGCTTATAGCTCTGTTCAGCGTGGCCTTTTCTTCCATAAACACGCACCGAGATTGGAACCTAGACGCTTACATGTGGGGTCCTGACTGGTTTCTTAATCAGAGGCTCAGAAACGGTAAAAGCCAATCCTTTCATCTTCCTTCAGGTTTATGCTAGCCTGCGTATCGTAAGTTGCTGAAGGTGATTGAATGCGAACATCTGGATACTTAACTCCTCTGCAACGTTTGGGACAGCAATTTAAATACCACGAAACCTCCTTTATCGTACGTGTCCTAATTAAACAACCTTGCGTAACTGCATAAGGTTCCAATTTCCAGCGTTTGCGAAGTATTGATCGTGCGCCAGAATGCTAATCAGTAGCTTTGAGGCTGCCGCCCAGTGAGCCGAGACTACTGAGACACCTCGTAAGAAGCTGGAGATCTCCTCACCATACGTGTCTTTTGAAAGTCATCTCATCACTTGAGCCAATATACTGCTCAATGGTGGCCTTTGGTTGAAAATGGAAAAATGCAAAGGAGACAGGCCAAGTCTCACGAACAGCGAAGTTTTTTCATGGGTAGACTAATTCTCACGTGTACAGATGTGATTGTAATAATAAAAATACAGTCCGCCGAAGTTCAACCTTGGTCGTCAGCGTCTCTTTTCCGCTTCATTTCGCGGGACACCTTTTGTTGAGCTGCTTCATGTTTCGCCAACTCAATAGGTACCTTGGACACTGGGCTCTTCCCTATTTCTTGCTTGAGATCGTACCTATCGCCACGTTTAGTTATCTGATGACTATGATAAGCAAAATAGACGCTTACATCACTTCGTCGTCGTCATTTGTAAGGAATGTGATGGCGGTTCCTTGCTTCCCAGCACGACCGGTACGACCTGCAGAACGATGTCAGAACAGTTCAAAATGCTACAAAGGACACTATACCGATCCGGTGCACATATGCTTCTATAGTGCTTGCCATTTGGAAATTGATAACCAAGCTGACATCCTGGACATCGATACCTCTCCCTGCCAGGTCTGTTGCAACAAGAATATCCGCGTCTCCTTTCCGGAGCGAAGCTAGTGCCGCCTCACGCTGTTCCTGGTTCTTACCAGAATGAAGGGTAGCTGTGCTCCACTAGACATTGGCAATGCATCAATATCAGTAATACAGTGTAAACTAAACTTACCCCAGCTCGCGATAGATCCTTAGCCACCATATCAGCCGTCTTTTTCTGGTTGACAAAGACAATGATTGGCGCAGGATATCCATCATTGTTGAGGATGTCGAGAATACGTTGCCTATATATGTTGGGTTCAGTGGACGTCTCACATGATATCCGACGATATAACTTACTTCTTTTTCTCATCTCCGTTGACAAATTCGACCTTTTGTTCCACAGTATCAACAGCTCTACCGGCTTCGCCGATAGTAATCACTGCAGGTCTCCGGAGGTACTTTCTTGCGAGTCGCTCGACTGCGGGAGGCATCGTAGCTGAGAAGAGCGTGGTCACCCTGGTGCGCGCCTTCTTCACAACACCGTCTTGGTCGACTTCCATCTTTTCTGTAGGATCATCACCTTTGAGAATATCCGACGGCAAGGCGTCTAAAATGTAGGTCAGATCAGCTTCGAAACCAAGGTGCACCATGCGATCAGCTTCATCCATGACGACATAGGTGCACTGCGAGAGGACTAGAACATGTCGATCTATGACATCCTTAAGACGACCTGGTGTCGCTATAATAATATGCGCTCCTTCCCGTAGGTTGAATTGTTGCTCCTCAACAGCCCGCTGAAAGCGCGAACAAACGGGTCAGTTGGTCATTTCGCTTCGTGAATAAAACACAGTACATACACCTCCGACGATGGATACACAGGTGTAACCGAGGGGAGCAGCGAACTTGCGTGTCTCACTCTCTATTTGCTGCGCCAATTCACGCGTAGGTGCCAGAATGAGAGAATATGGGCCAAGATGCCGATTCTCGTCGGTGAAAGGAGGAAGATTTCCAATGTATGTCAACATGGGTATTACGAATGCTGCTGTCTTTCCCGACCCTGTCATGAAAAAGTGTGAGTAGACCTTACAAGATTCACTAAGCAACCTCACCAGTCTCGGCGATCCCAATGACATCCCGATTTTGAAGGCCTATCGGGATAGCTTGCCGCTGGATCGGAGAGGGTTCTTTATAACCAATCTTGTCTATGATATCCAAAATTTGTTTAGGAATGTTGGATTCCGACCAAGAGCGTAGTGGGGAGGGTATTTGACCGCCTACATTGCATTTCTCTTTAGAAGCCTCCGGTACCCGATGGAAATGCACGAACCTCTTGCAGCAATGCTGAAATCTTCTCTGAAAATTCTCCAGTCTCTTTCTTTCATTTCCGAGAGCGGTTTCTCTGACCAATGTCTCTCATCAAGACCAGCCTTCGCCGCTTTTCTGCGTTCCATGGCATCAGCCAGATTTTCGTCTCCCCCACTGCGTCTCACACCTCCCCCACCGTCATCCATACCGGCTAGATGCCCTCTTCCAAACATGACGCCTGCATTTTGACCCAGGTTAGCAACAGGCCCCGCCATCTCAGGTGTGAATGTGTCTTCTTGTTCATCCCAGTCAAAGACAAATTTGCGGTCATTCATCTTGCGAATTTTTCGTTTCTTCTTGTCAACACCAAGATAACGTGACCGAATCGCTGTCAGGTCAGAGTCTGTCATGGGAGGAACATACGGAGACGATGTGTCTAATTGAGAGGAAGGCGTAGTGGAAGGTGTACCAGGGGTGGGGGGAGGGGGCATAGAAGACGAAGGTGCTGGAGAGTTGGAGGACGTTGTTCCCCCACGACTACGGTCTGCTCGTGGCGCAGTAGGGATACCATTCTGGTACGCTGGACGTGACGCCCGATTATCCTGTTTTCTATTCTCTCGCGTGTCCCGTTCGCGGGCCCTACTATGTCTATCGTCATCTAAGGGATATTATAAATAAACCACAAAGGAATAAACCAAGCTGAGAGTTACGAACAACGACCGCCGTTACGTCTATCATTATATCTCCCACCCTGTTGGTCGCGTTCTCTTGCCCTGAGTTCTTCTGCTTGTCGTTCAAGTGATTCTCGTTGAAGTCTAGATTCTTCCTCTCTTTGCTTCTCTTGTTGGATCTCCTTGGCACGTTTCTCGATCGCAATCTTAGCCCGTTCCTCTTTAGACAAGAATCTGGGCTAGGAATAATCAATATATGTCTGTGAATGGTGAATCAAGTTCTCTTCACTTTTGATGCAGCGTCTTTTTCCTCCTTCTGCTTTTGCAGCAAGGATTCAATAGACAGCGGGGCAGCTTTGGTCGCCATGGCTGGTAGTCGCAAATGTGGCGTCGGAAGCGCCAGGAAACCAACAGCTTGGCTCAATGCTTTCTGGATGCATTATTTCAGTCGCAATCAATTAAGATAGCTGCTCTTCGTCCCTTCAATTATACAATATTGGAGAATCCAGAATTATCTTGGTGCTTGACTCTTTCACGCTGATTGAATCTCTTAATAACTTGAGTCACCTGCATTATAATACCTGTCCCGGCGACAAAAGGGATAGGCCTGAAGCCTCTTATTCGTATTGATGAGGTTCGATAATGAGACATATATTCTAGAAACTAGACCAATTCTGAAACGTTGATACATCTATGAACGAGAAGAGATGCTTCCTTTGTATTACGCCGGACACAAATTAATGGGCCGGACGTAATTTTTTGTGTTCGTGAGGCCACTCATAGTTTTTTTACAACTATTGTTTGAGCTGGTGAGACGCCTCACGGCAAGTCCCAACAACTGAACTTTTTGAACGCAAAATTATGAGGTGTGGGTTTCTCATTTCGTGTCTTGATATAGCTTGGCCAAAATTAATCTGCCAACCCAACTCCCATCTGAAATCATAGACTATACATCTTGTGCAAGAAAATGATGACACAATAATTTGTTATGGTAGATCTGTATGAACAGACTGAGAGTGGCATGACATTTCAGTGGATAAGACTATGCCCGTTCCAAAGATCGCTTTACTTAGTGAACAAATTAAGGCAGGAGTGTTTGTAGAATTCTAGAAAGGTAGTGAATTGTGTAATACCTAGAATATTATGGAAAAATTGCGGAATGGGTTCTCATGGCGCTTGCAGACTCCGAGACTACAAGGAAGAAAGAGATCTATGGAAACCGTGTTTAGTTACGTTGTTGGGACATGCTTCCGACGCGATTTTTTCTAATGCCTACTTTGTATCTTACTCTATATCCTGAGAAAGGGGCTGTTAAATGGACATACAAAATTCAAAGACAACTTTCCCACGAATTCCATCCTGCTTGCAAGTCGTGCTCAACAAGGTCGAATTCAGGACAGATTCCTGATAAGGCATCAAGGGACGTTCCTACGACCAAGTGAAGTAGAGGAACCTCTAGACAACAGATGCCGTTTGCCCTGTTATGTTGGAACTCACTTTACGATGGATTCAGAAGCTGGCACTCGACCCTCGTTATTTTTGGGTCGTAGCTGCAGCCGTTTTAGTAGGAGATGCCACTTTGACCCAAGTGATCATTCGCTTCGTACCTTGTGGGTTATCTCACTCTCCAAAATCCCATAACGCCGAGCTCACTTCATAAAAGACACAGAAATTGATTACGAAACCTATATGTATCACGTTAACCTCGTTGAAAAGGGAGAACGAGACTATTTGAAGATTATTGGTCCTTCGGGGCCATTGGTGTATGTCATTGTTCGGTCGTTTCTGCATCTCTCTCCTGTCTGACTTATTGAAGTTACCCCGCAGGACATGTCTTTGTCCATCGCATGCTTTCATTCATCACCTCCGGAGGATCGAATCTGCGCCTCACACAACAAATTTATGGCTTTTTATACTTAGTTTCAGTCATGCTTGTCTCTGCTATCTATCGCCAAGGTGGTATCCCAAACTACGTCCTATTCGCCCTGCCTCTCAGCAAGAGGCTGCATTCCCTCTTCGTGCTGCGCTTGTTTAATGATTGCTGGACACTAGTTGCTGTTCAAATGGCAACTTTGGCGTACGCCATTGGCTGGGATGACGTAGCCACCGTACTCTTCAGGTATTTCTCTCGTTTTCGCATTACCTTCTTTTGAATTATTGTCGTTCAGCTTGGCGCTATCTGTAAAGATGTCAATCTTGTTGTACTTCCCTGGACTCCTCCTCCTCCTTTTCAAGCGACATGGTTTGCTCCACTCCCTTCGACATGTTGTTGCCATCGTAGTACTTCAGGTTTTGCTTGCACTCCCGTTTCTGTGTTCACACCCATGGTCGTATCTTTCCTCTGCATTTGAATTTTCTCGTGTATTCCTTTATAAATGGACGGTAAATTGGAGGTTTCTTCCTGAAGATGTTTTTCTCAGTCGACCCTGGGCGTTGGCGCTCTTGGCGGGACACTTGTTTACTCTGATGGCATTTGCTTCAATCAAGTGGTGCAGGAGTGACGGAGGCTTGGTGGAGATTCTTAGGCGAGGATTGCGAAAACCGATGGTCAGAGCCAGTCTCAAGGGTGCTAGCGCAGACGGTTTGTTTGCCTTATCTTACCCTGCTTTCACTGATTACTCATTGATAGAGATCATCACTATCTTATTTACATCCAATCTAATCGGGATCATTTTTGCGAGGTCACTGCATTATCAATTTTACAGTTGGTATGCACAACAAATACCATTTCTCCTTTGGCGTACGAAGTATCCTGTCGTCTTGAGGTAGTAACATTTTCGTTGTCTGTGGCTCGCCCGCTCTGATTGATTGCTCTCTCACAGATTTGTGCTTTTGGTTTGTATCGAATATGCCTGGAACGTGTTCCCTTCCACAGCTCTATCCTCTGGTGTACTCGTTGCCTCGAACTTGGCCCTTTTACTAGGAATTTGGTTTGGGTTTCCTGAAGGAAAGAGGTTGAGAAAGCCATACAATAAAAAAAAACAAGGATAGTTGGCGATGACGGCCACCACCGTCATATAAATAGACGTGATACAAAATTTGACGTTTATAAGAAGCTAAAGAAAAAAAGTTTATCTTTGCGATTGTTCACGTGACGTATTCACTAGCGCATTTTTTGTCGTCCTGACTTCTCTTATGCCTTCCGCTGATGAAGCTGAATCATCTTCAGCAGTCTCCTTCAAAGAATTAGGGTTAATAGACCCCCTCATTGAGGCATTGACTGCTGTTTCTTTCACCACTCCCACTTCTATTCAGCTCCAAGCCATTCCACCTGCTCTTGAGGGGCGTGATATTATTGGTGTTGCAGAAACGGGTTCCGGAAAAACAGCAGCATTTGCTTTACCTATCCTCCAGAAGCTATGGGAAGAGCCCAAAGGACTATTCGCTTGTGTTCTCGCCCCAACCCGCGAGCTTGCATACCAGATCTCGCAGCAGTTCGAGAGCTTGGGCTCAGCTATTGGCGTTCGAACGGCAGTCATTGTTGGGGGGGTAGATAGGATGAGCCAGGCAATCGCTCTTTCTAAGCGTCCCCATATCGTCATCGCGACACCGGGTAGGTTGGATGACCACCTCGAGAATACCAAAGGATTTAGTTTACGAGGATTGAAGTATCTTGTGGGTTATTGCTCTGAGATATATTCCGTGAATGCTAATATACCTGGATAAGGTTTTAGACGAGGCTGATAGGCTGCTAGACATGGATTTTGGACCTGTCATTGACAAAATATTGCGTGTGATCCCCAAGGAGCGAAACACCTATCTTTTCTCTGCTACTATGACGACGAAGGTGGCTAAGCTTCAGCGTGCAAGTTTGTCAAACCCTGTGCGGCTAGAAGTATCTACAAAGCATGTGTTTATCATTCATTTCAACCTAGTGTCCTCTGACAGAGGGCTGCCTGCAGGTATTCAACGGTTTCCACCCTACTACAATACTACCTCCTCATCCCATATGTCGAGAAAGATGTACACTTGATCTATCTGGCTAATTCATTATCACAAAACTCTATGATCATTTTCACACGTACAGTAAATGATGCCCAGAGGTATGTCTCAGCACAAAACTCGGCCCACATGCTAATCAGCTCTTCTTAGATTATCGATAATCTTGCGAACATTAGGGTTCTCAGCAGTCCCACTACATGGCCAGTTGAGTCAGAGCGCTCGTTTAGGTGCACTAGGTAAATTCAAAAGTGGCGGGAGATCGATATTGGTAGCAACAGATGTAGCCAGCCGGTCAGCCTATTCTATGATAGCAAGAGAGAATCATTCTGACATTAGGTTGTTGTGATCCACAGAGGTTTGGACATACCCCATGTCGATGTTGTCATCAATTTCGATATTCCAACACACTCCAAGGATTATATTCACCGTGTTGGGCGTACTGCACGTGCTGGACGCTCTGGAAAATCAATTACACTCGTAACGCAGTACGACGTTGAATTACTACAACGTATTGAGAGTGTTGTGGGCAAAAAAATGAACGAGTGGGCAGTGGACAAGGAGGAAGTCGCGCTCTTAAGAGAAAGGGTCGATGAAGCTGGACGAGTCGCAGCGAACGAACTCAGGGAACAGGCAAAAGAAGGTAAAGGTCGGAAGAGGAAGAGAGATCACAGGGTCGATGTGGGGGACAGTGGAGATCGGGATGATGACACAATCGAAGCTGGGATGCCAGTCAAAAGACATAAGAGGAAAGGGAGATAATCTTATAAGCCATGTATTTTGTATGATGAGTTGCATCACTATCATTTAAACATGACATCGGATCTCAGAACATACTTGAGCCCTTTGAGAACGGGTTTACCTTCGTGCACCATGCACTCGTGACCATGGCTAAGTCATTCACGTCATCCCACATTCTCCACGAGAGTAGATCACTTACCGATGCAACAATGCTGTGCCTCGAGTCAAAGGGGCTGCGATCTCTTCAGTCTGTTCACCCCGTCTTTCACGGTAAAACACAGTCTTAAGAGAAAATAGGTCTGTATGCATAAGGCTGCTTCGAACATCGAACACACCTGCCCACCGATAACGCCTTGAGCTTCGCCAGTGAGATAAATTAAAAGAGTCCATTCGGATTGGGCACCGGTCACCGTGTCTGTGACAGAATCGTCGTAATGTCGTCCAAAATACTCCCCTTCTGAGTAGCGATACAACCGAATATTTGAGTTGAGGGAATGGGGATCGGCCGAAACATTGGCCTTTCGCATCACAGCAGGGAGTGGTAAAGGAGGTAGATGAGGTTTTAAAATGGAGAACAGGTGTTCTGCGAACTGTGGGGAACGTATTGAAAGTCGATCTGGCGAAATTCATGGACGACCATTCGTGCTAAGTCTCTCTGGAGGAACGTACGGTTAACCCGACTGGCTTCGCCTCTCTTCTTAGGGGGCACTACTTCCAATGGCAGTTTTTCAATGAAAGCCACGAACGCCTTGCACTCCTCCGGAGAGAGCAGATCCTGTTACGACAGCAGCATTTATAGAAACAACCTCAACATAGAATAACAAGTCCATACGCACACCTATGATAAGTATTTGATCAGGCTCTAGTATAGTACACTGTAACTCCTCTTTGGGTGTCAATTGAGGGAAGGCTGGATGACTACCAGTGTTAGTTTCTTTAGATTGGTGCAGCTTTACTTTGCTGGACTTCGGGGCTTTCTGCGGCATGAAGAACGACTTTAACGGAATAAGACAAGAAACAGGTAGGCGTGGTGTGTTATGGCATCTTCATTGACGACAATAAAGCCGCGACCTCATGCGTCACAAACACGCTGCTACCTATTGCTGGTAGAAATGCGAAAATACATTTGAAACTTTTTACTGTATCTGTTCCGAGCTCATTCGCTAGCTGCCATGACTGAAAGAAGTCAGCCTGGGTGACGTTGTCTGAGAGGAGACAGACACGTACTTGCATTGATCAAGTCACCTCCAGTGTCTTTTAAAGCCCGCACGGCCTTCGCTCGCGTGCAGTTCACCTGATACAACTATAAGCAGCTGACAGAATGATTATTGACATCGACGCACTTGTTGCATAACAAGCTCGATATCCTTTGCATCCACTCCAGTCTCGTCGACTTCGCCATCTTCTTCTGGGGCCTCGAGTTCAGGCATGTCGTCATCGTCGTCACCCCCCCCGGTAGCACCTGGTGCAGCAACAGCACCACCCCCAGCGCCACCACTTTGAGCAAGTTGTTGCGCAGACAGCTGTGCCTGAGAGTTGATATCTTCGATCTACGTTGAAAGGTCAGTCAAGCCAGATANNCAGATAGATTCAATAATCAGTCACCTTGGCTTCGCCGAAAACGATGTAGCAATCGCTGTTGGGGGACTTATACACGTCAGGGGAGGCAATTACAAACAGAACCTGGCGTTTGTGTGTTCTCAAAAGCTACTCTTCATGGAGACAAATTGTGACTCTTACATTCTTTGGCCGTCTTAAGGTGACCCGAGTAATACTGGGCACACGCTTCAGACCCAGCGCGAGCAACGCCTTACGGGCTTTCCGCTCGGATCGCGACTGGATCTTATCCAATGCAGCTGTCGAAGTGGGGTCTTCATCGTGGTCGGAGTGTTCGGAATGAGACTGGACCTCTTCGATGGTAGCCATCTGTGGTTGCGTTGGGCGTCAATTAGCAAGTACATCCGAAAAAGGAAGCAGTCATCCATCCCCATGCCTCTCCCGTCGCGTTTAACATTGTAAAGGCTACTATTCCAGAGGCATAGCATAATGCTACTCACTTTTAGCAAAGTTGCGGTATGCGATAACAGGAGTGAGGCCAAGTAGGACGGCAAGCGCCGGACCAGCTATTTCTCTTTTTCCCGTGTACACAGTCCCTGTTTTGTAGCATCTTGAGCCACCAAACCATTTGATTATCAATAGTTCGTAAGTTGGCCGTTGACGACATCTTATTTTGCAGGATATTCATCAAAAGCGTATGTTGGGAACTTATGATCTGCTCAGCTGCTCAGGCCAGATTATGACTCGGGCGATTCAAATACTTGGTCTCACCGAGGGTTATACTCGAGACTGTATTCCGGGACACATCAGATTCTGTTGTCTATTTGACTGTGAAACTGATGATGTCAGTCTTCACTGACCTCTGGAAGTTTGGTTCACCCACTACGCGGCTCCTTACTGCCACTTCAGCACCCACATAACATAACATCTTCTTATGGACTCGCAAACTGATCATGCCATGTATGAGGCTTTGACTTATTGTACAGCAGGATCGGCAATTATGGATTATAAACCCGTTAACGCCATCCATCAACATCTATGTGCCTTCCACAGCTATGCGTAAGCTTGATAACCCGCCTTCTCAAAGCTGTCTTATCGGTTAGCTCGACAGTGTCGATCCAACACGCCAAGTGGAATCTCACCATTTCTGCACCCACTTAAATTCTGACTTTTACCAATCCATCATCTACGATTCTGGAGCACCCGACGCTAGGTTGATTGGCATTGAATACATCATATCTGAAAAAGTGCGGCAAGTAATGTGTTCGTGCCCACCTCGTCCGTAACTCGTTGGTATTATAGGTGTTTGCGATCCTGCCGGAGAAGGAGCGTCTATATTGGCATTCGCACAAATACGAAGTGCAAAACTCCTATTCTGACTTCCCTGTAGCTGAACTATCATTTCTAGGTGGAAAGTGGTCTGCTCCAGCTTCAAGTCCAGAATATGGTCCCTGGTTAGTAATACTTCAATGTTTGGAGATGTGTTGCCATGTCTATTTAGGACAAGTGACGGACTTGGTGGAACAACCTGCCATGCTTGAGTTCCAGAGGACATATGGGAAGACCATACATACGTGGCAAATTGTAAGTTCAGCCTAGGCACCCTTCCTGCATGCTGTACTTTTCCTAGGACACATCCCCCGACCTCCCCCTGGGCCCGCCATCTCTTATGATGTCCGCTACCGCCGATGATCAAATACACAAGGACCTAGTGGATGCACGAGACAAGAAGACAGGACAAAACTCCGAACATAAGCGTTTGATTAGGCAGCGATATCTACCCGACTACGAAAAGGCCGAAGGTTCTGACCAATGTAGGGAAACTGGGCAGTCAATCAGTCTCGAACCCGTTGGGAGGCCCATAAAGCAGGACTAAATTAGTTCTCTATGTATCTATCTGTGCCATAGCCCCTTTTCTCACCCTGAGTTCTTGTTCCACACTTGCCACGAACGCGGTATCTGTCACCAAGACATTCTTTAATATTGAGAAAAATGGGAGTTGGAAAGCGTAAAGCTGATGACTCACCGCGACAGGCTCTTCAACCACCCTCCCCGCCAAATGACAAGGACGATTCCATGTTGAAGAAAAGTTTGCCCGTTTCGAACCCTTGTGCCCTAAAAACATCATGACAAGAGTGGATAGAGTCAAGCAGAAATTTTCCATGATTGAGCGCGAACTAACTGAGGGACAGCTAAGGGAAGAGTCAAAGTTTGGGCTCTAGGTGAGTCCAATGAACGTATCCTTATAAATTGTTGAACAGGGGAAACACGCGCATCGCTGTGCAATCTCTCTGAGCTTGGCCTTGTGAAAAAATCCTACAGTTTACACCGTCACAACTAATAAATTGCCTTCATGCAACTGTAATGATTTGAATTCACGTGTTCATTGATTCGAATCACGACACTAGGTAACCATTGCAGACACATCTTATCTTCTTGAATTGTACATTAAATACAGAGCAAGGTCCAGAACCTCTTGGGGTGACCATGAAATAAATAACCTAATAGGTTGGTATACGCTGTGACAAATTCTCTTTGTATCATATAGGCTCCCGTTGTGACTGTAGGAAAGAAAAATGTAAATGATGACAACTACTTTCAAGGTATGAATACCTGGAATCTAAATGTTCTTGATCAGTTATTTAAACGGGTGTGAAACTTTCAAACGTGTGGTTTATTAGAAAATTTCTGAGAATTTAAAAGTTTCACACACTTGAATGTATCTAATGCCATTTTAAACCTTCATTCACATTTTAAAATGTTCCCAACACATATCAACTATTTCTGTACTCTCACCAGTCTTAATACCCTCAATAAGGTTTGTATGTAGGGTGCGTACATGCAAATCTACTCTCATATCAAGCCAGATATAGGAACATCAATTTCCTTCAGATTTTTCGATAAAAGGGAGCTAAATCTATCTATAATATTGTTCGAAAAATTTCTCTATTTTACGTACTTTTCAACCGGCTCCGCGTCGAGAATACGCGAGCGTCCCAGCGTTTTGGTTGCAGCCAATGGTTTGGCCACCTAGCTTATGCTGGCGCTAAAGGCCCGAATGGCTGCGCGGTCCCTCTCCTCGTCACTGAGGTGAGCCCATGTACTGATATATGCATATTAACCTAAAATGTAGTATAACTCTAAGTGTTTATTCAAAAGATAGTGCTTGACAGTCACTAAGGAGTATAATCCTCTAGAATTTTCTACTGAGTTGCTACCTCATATAGAGCTTATCCCTTCATTTTATTAATGCTCTAATAAAGCATCGGTTTATGAAACATCTATCAGGAAAATGAAAACCTCAATAATAACAAATCAATTGTACTATGATGGTTGTTTAGAACTACAAAATCCTAATCAGTGCATCTTATATATGAAATGTGTGGTATAAAGAACTGTTAGAATTTGTCACACTTGCTTAACTTTAACACATTAACACATAGATCCTCTAGTACATTAATAATAGACCCAAAACCTCTAAAATAACAAACTTAAAAGGGGAATCTATACATCAATGCACCAAGTCTTGTAAGTATATACATGAGCAAGACTGGAGCATTTTTGCTGGTGTACCTGCCAGCTTGCGGCTAGTTTTAACCCCTCTGTCCTTTCTCTGTCTTTACCACTTTGCCCCTATATTACAAAAAGTGAGTGAATCATATCTGTTACTGTTCCAATTGTCACCGTAGTATCAAGAGCATTATTATATACCAAATTAGAGTCTATCTTTGCTAATGCTCCTGCTGCACCCAATTCCTGTTCGCACGATTGCATCCAAGCAGCCTATGCCAAAGCAACGGGCCGTGTATAGGAAGCTGGTGAGCTAGAGATCAAAGCCGACAAGGGGATCGAAGGAAGAGACGGGTTCCCGAGGAAGGAGACGACTGCCTTATATGCTATGAATCGATGCATGACGTGGATATGAAACTCTTGACATTCTGCAACGAGTGTGGAAATGCTCATCATACCCAGTGTTCCCAACAATGTACGGCTTGGCATAGATCTTTCTCCAGGCCAGTTCACTCAATTTGTAGGGGCAAGGTCTGCGAGACTTCTCTCATGTGCCTAGTGTCGTGCAAGCGGGCGGTTGCGCAGAACGCTGCCAGCAGCAACGGGGGCGAATTGTTGGAACCAGCGGAGTATATCTCAATCTCGGAAGTGTGGCTAGTGTCAACCCTGTGCGAGATAACGGATGTTGTGCACAAGTCGCCATCGTTCAATCTGAACCGTTCCGACGATTCCCATAATCCCAGATGTGGACCAGAGAGCATGGGTGATTCTACCAGCGTTCGTATATATTTAGTTCTATCTACTAATCTGTGAATTCTGCTATGCTTGGTAACGCCGATTGAATTGCATCGATTATAACGAGTACAGTAACGAGACAATGTCAAAAATTAGTATAAAGCTACCCCAGAAAAGATCGATCAGTGCCCAAATACAAAGAAAAGCTATATCACTGTGTGATCCTAACCACCTTTCCTTTCCATTCATCCCAGTTTTTCAATACACCCTCGACAACAAAGTGGGCAACTTCCTTCCTAGCAATCGAGTATCCTCCTTTACTTTCCTCCACGGAAGTCTTGTACTTTCCTTTTGCTGGCTTGTCATCCCCATCTATGAACAAGCTCGGCCGTATTATAACGAGCTCCGTGAGATATCCCGGAGCCTTCATCTCTTTTTGCCAGCTTGGTCCCAGAAACTCTGTGAGTTCTTTCGGGTCCTCTTGTGGCCAAGTCCAATTCGCAGCATGGAAGGCGGCACCTATTAGACGCAGATTAAGTGCTGTCGAAATCAATGAGGTGATACACTTACGTTCCATGTTGAGTTTGTCGATATGTGGTGAACGGAGACCATACGTATACAATGGTCTCAACAGGAATGGCAGGTTGTCGTGGCTAGCTTTTGTCAGTCCATTCGCTGAAATGACAATAAGTTTGGGCTGAGGTGAAGTCGGAGTAGTTTCTGGGTAGGAAACAAGCACATTATACAGGGAAGAGCTGCAAAGGTTCGGGGGATTGATAAGGAAGCCTTTCAAGGGGCTGAATGTAGGTGCCCCGCCTGGCACAACATTGGAATCAGCCATCTCTCTCGAAATAAGGGTCTTTGAGGCTAACCAACGCTAAATAAAACCACGTCTAGTTGTCCATCAACACGAGCTTCTATGAGAGCCTTCTGGACATCGGTTCTGATGGTCGCGTCACCACTAAGAATCCTCGCTCGGCCCTCCTGGATGTGTTTTTCCATCTTGAGGTCTTTGTCAAAAATTGACGGTTTTCGCAACATGAACGTTACAGTGTGTCCTTCCTCTGACAGAACTGACATGTGAGAAAAACGGAGAAGATATGCATGATCAGCTGGAGCGGCGTACCCAGTAGTCGAAGGCAGGACATATATCCAACGTTTCTCGAAGCACCAATGGCAAGGGCGTACATGTCGTTCGATAGTGAGCAGCTTTGGTTATTGTTCCAAGGTGTCTTATTTCGAGCGGGCTCAAATACAATTCAGCTGCAGTGCCTTGCACAGTAGATTGATCTTGTTTTCCGGTAAAAGGCGCTCTACACGTTTTGTCTACGTTTAGCCGGATGGTTTCGTAAGTCTTTCCACCTCGGATTCGCTGCGCCGTATTATGCATTGCCGCGCGCGCACAGCGTTGAGTCAACAGGGGGCGACGGCGAGAGTAGCTCTTACGGACTCATCATCTCTCCGATTTTCACCTGACGCTCTTCACCACGGAAATTAAGTGAACTTCGACAAGACGTCTCAGGGTGCTTGACAGATGGACAGACGGATGGTTCAGGAAAGGGAACTCTGTGATTGAGACTAGCCAACTTGAGCGGACGCTGTGAATCTGTTTTACCTCCGGATTGTCTATCTATCTATATTTCCCTAATCGGTCTACTCAATGATGAGCCTTCTCCTTCGAAACCTGGAGCGCGTAGGGGTTACGTGGGTCATTGGCGAACTCTTCAGCTGCAATACAGTCAGAGTTTGCAGCCAAGTCTGTTACAAACTACGTACACCTCACGCCTGCATTCTGAGCCTTCGCCACAAGGAAGAATGTGAGTCCGGCGGCCGTAAAAAATGCCCACATGGGGCGAACTACCTGTAAAATGGGCACTAAGCAATTAGACTCTAAGGATGGAAGGATAATCACAGGTGTTGGCCACTTGCGGAGACCTAGAAAGCTCATGTTTGGTAATCTGGTATCCCTTTGCTGTTAAAACCAACCTGATCCAAGAAGACAATTGTGCCCAGTTTTACACTTACATTGTAAGATGAGGGATATAACGATGGATAGATCGGAGTTTAAAATGCACACGGTTGCTGGAACTGACCAGTCTACCTAAAGGCTAGAATTGCAATATGGTACGAGTTCTCATAGCCCTTTTATACAATCAAATGCCTGTGCAGATCGCCTTTCCTCAGGATTCGTATTACGGGCTAACCTCGCGCACTCTATTCTCCACCTGTGCGCGGAGCTGTTACAGATTCATGACTTAAAGCAGAAGAAACATTATGCTGCGAATCATCAGGTTCGATCTGGGTGTCCGAGTCACCATCGGCATGATGGCTCTCCGCAGATGGGGAAGGACTCTGATGTCGTCCATATGGCGGGCTAGTGGGAAATGTCATTACCAGCGGTCGTTGGAACCTCTCGTTAACCGGTGGATATGGCTGAGCATAAGGGGCAGACTGGGCTGGCATGTGTTGACCCTGAGAAACATAGTGCAGAGATCGCTTTAAAGCAGTCAGGATATTCTGCCACGAGACTGTATTTATGACATACGCCGTTATCCCAGTGATCAAATGCGGCTGCTATAAACGGTTCAAAGGCGGTCAAATCTTCGTTCGTCGAGCGCAAGCTGCATAGTAATTGCTGCTTAAGATGAGGTGTACAAGACAAACCGAGCAAAAGCGTCGAAGCAAACATTTGTCCTGGAGTTGCGTGAGCTTGAGGTGCTGGAAAGGATGGTGGGACTTGATTCGGATTGCTAGGATCAGCGAGCACGGCCTCATATTGACCTATTGATTCCTTCAACCAAAGCCCCAAAAAATATTGATAGGAAGTATTGACCTTGTTCATTGATCGTATATCCAATCGCTGTTTGCTCGATTCCTCCGCCTTCATTAACTGAAGCGCCTCGTATGGTATCGACAGGAAAATCAGGAGAAAAGCACGCATACCGATGGCCATGCCCAACTCTGCCATTCTCCTTGCCTTCACACCTGCCCGATGTTTGCGTTGTCTTTCGCGCGCTGCTTCACGAGCCCTCTCCTTTTTCTGGATCTCTTCCAGTGGCAATTTGTCTAGAGAGGCTCTCCTACCGCCACTTTTTTTTTTGGGGACCATTGAGGCTGCACCTCCGAGCTTCTGGTCCTGAGAGCCCAAATTCGCGTCGGGGATATTTTCAGGATTCAGGGTCATAGCAGAACTCCCACTATCTTGTTGCTGTTTTCGATGCTGCTTCTCGCGAGCTTGTTCTCGTTTATCAACTGTGGACGAAATTTCTTCAGAAGAATATCTCGAGTAGTCGTGTAGCGGAATTGGTGCAGAGGTTGAAGAAACCTCATAGTTTGGATAGCTCATCGTGACTAGCGTGACGTTTCGTTGGCGAGTCCAATAGACGCCCTTGCGCCACATCTAATCCAAACACGACGCGAAGCGCGTCTGAGCCAAAGCAACGACGACGACGACGACGATGGACACTGAACTCGGCCGTTGTCTAATTGGAACCCTCAATCCTGATCCAAATGTGCGTATTAAAGCTGAGCTGCGACTTGGCGAACTATTACCCCACCCTGGTCCGTTGTTCAATCTCTGATTCTTCGGGGAGTCTGACGCGATTCCTAGATGCGGGTTCCGCTTTAGCCTCCATTTTTGCTTCGAAGGACGTGGAGATATCTATACGTCAGATGAGTCTCGAGTATATCACGTATCACGTCCGATCGCGGCTTGATAGGGTTTTGACCAGCACTCTGCGAGCATTTTGCTTCGAAAGTATGTCAAGGAACATTGGTCGCCATATTTTGCCTCTTTTCAGGGATCTGCAGCTCCACTAGAGGTGTCTTATCTTATCTGGGTTCTCGCTGTTACCTAGCTGATTACCGCAACAGGTCAAAGAAACTCTTCGTAGCGCTGTCTTTCACGCACTGTCTGACACCTCGAGCAAAATTCGTTCTGCTGCCGCTAATGTACTGTCTCTCATCGCTAACAGCGACTGGCCAGATCATTACCCAGATCTATTGAACCACCTTCTCGCTCTGCTCTCGTCGCCTTCTCCGGAAGCTGTGCATGGGGCAATGCAAGTCTTTAGCGAGTTCGTCAAGGACGATCTTACCGAAGACCAAATTCTTCCTATACTTCGCCAACTGCTGCCGGTGTTGATGACTGTCCTCGGTAATTCTCAACAGCATTCGTCACTGACGCGAGCGCGAGCGATTTCCGTCTTTCGACAGTGCCTTTCTGTGCTGTACATGGTTAAGGAGCAGCACCCCAAAATAATCAAAGAAGCCATCGATGCAATCCTTCCCCAGTGGATAGATTCTTTCAAGGTTTTGCTGGAGCGCGACCCAGCGGAAGACATGGCGAACGAAAATAATTGGGATGCGCTGCTCGTTCGTGTGCAGATCTTCAAGACGCTCGATACCATTCAAACCATCTTTAATCGTTCATTAAAAAGTCATCTGAGCGGACTGCTTGATGCTGCCTTGCGGCACCTTCAAATACTCCTGCCTGCGTTTGAGATGTATTATCTAAATCTATCCGCATTTCCCCCAGTGTCCGTGGAAGATGACGACATATCATTGCCCCGTCTAGCATGTCCTATCATCGACTTTACCTCCAACGCTGCTAGAGGTAGTGCTGCCCGAACGTGGTTTGAACCTACCCATCTAGAGCAGCTCACCAGCACCATCTTCCGCTGGGTTCAGATGACACCCGAAGACGTGAGCCCCTTCTCTGCGGCGCTTCATACTCGAGAAACCTTTTTGACGCCTTATAGGAAGAAAAATGGGCAAATGATGCAAACGCATTCGTGGCTCATGAGGATGACGAAAGCCAGGAATATAGCCTTCGTGTGGCAGGTCTGGACCTCCTGGCTGTTGAGTGTTTTACATTCTGCTTTTACTAAGCGTTTAATGTTCATTTAGTGTTTACTGGATCGATATTCGTCAAATGCTACTCGTGCATTACAAGGCACTACACTACAGCTTGTAAATTATTCTAATCAGGAACGACAGCGCGGCTCGTCAGAATGGTGTGCAGCTTCCCATCATAGTCTTTTGTCTTTTTGACATGTTGCAGGTGGAGACCACTCGAGGCGGCCCTAGCAGCTCTAGGCGCACATGCCTTGTCCGTACTTGACGCAATCGAAGAGGAAGAATCCCGTAATCGTCCAAAACCTTTTGACGTGGAGTCTCTGTTATCGAATGTTATTCCGTCTCTTCTGACATTGTCTGGTATGGGGGTTCCCTCGTCCAAATCAACTTTTCTAATGTGGCGTGTAGAATATCCTTTCCTTCAAGGTCGAAGCTTCGTCTTTGCGAGTCAGTATGCAAAACGCCTTCCGGTGGGCCTCGCAAGCCAATATATCAACGCGGCTGTGGAAGTCCTCGAGGCAAGTGAGGCCAGTGTCCCTGTTAAAGTATCTGCTGTCAAAGCGATCCGAAAGTATGTCATTGATGTGCGACTCCTGTACGCTGTTCTCATTCTTCTGGACAGCTTTTGCGCACAAGTGGAAGATAGTGTTGTTGTCTCTCTTGCGCCTCGAATTATCAAGGATTTGGGTCCATTTTTGCTGGTAACCTCTGAGGACACACTTGCACTTGTCCTGGAGGCGATCAATGTTGTTGTCCAGATCGACAACGGGAGATGGTTAGAACCCGAGCTTGCCCGGCTACTGTCACAAGTATTCTTAGAAGTCTGGACCAAAAACATCAAGGGTACGCACATACGTAAATAGGAATGGGTTTATAACGCTGATCCGTATTTCAGATCCCATTTTACTCTCCATTCTAGATGATCTCCTTACAGACCTGACACGTTCGCCAACTGCAGGTGTCTATGAGGCTGTGGTGTCCCAAAGTCTACCTACGTTATGTAACACGCTCAGGAAGGCGAAGTCAGACGAGTCATGGATTGCCAGTTCAGCCATCGATCTCATATCTAGCCTGGCTCGAGGTGCGCCACATGTTGGTCTGGGTGAAGGTTTCTTTGCAACACTTGCGCCTACTCTTTTTGAATGCATGACAAACACCCAGGATCAGGAGACCCTTGAAGTCCGTATTTTACTTTACCGTATCGGGTTGGCTCCGTTATTGATTTTACACAGAACGGGATTGTTCTATTTACGCTCATTGTGCGCAAGGATCCCGCGCAACTGCTCTCCTGGTCAGATGAAATTGGGCAGACTGGACTTTCCAACGTTTTCAGCCTTATTGCCAGGCTCTTGAGCCCCGCAGAAAGCGAATCTGGTGGCCTGGTCATTGGCGATCTCATAATACACATTCTCCGGAATATGAGTGACGCCGTGTTCCCGGTACTGCCTGATCTTATGAAGGCATTGGCAACCCGGATGGCTTCGGCTAAGACGATTGGCTTGCTACAGGTTAGCGTTTCTTCGTCTTCGTGACCCCGTAATTGATCTAACTTCCCGCAGAGCCTCATAGTTCCTTTCGCATTCATGATCCGCACCCATCGGGACAACGTCCTTGACATTCTTGAGTCATTTACCGTCGAAGGTGTGGCTCCGCCGAAGACAGGACTCGAGATGCTTATTACAACATGGACGGAGAATGCAGAAGCATTTCAAGGGCTGTGGTCACAGCGAATTAGGTACTCTCCAAGGCAGATGTTCCAAAAACTCTATTAATATCCGTCACAGCAATCTGGGACTGTGTTCTTTGTTACTCTCCGAACGACCAAATTTACAGAACATATCAGTAAGGGGGGATATGATCCTCAAACCTCAGACGTCTGATGGTGAGCTTGAGACGCTATTCGCCAATTACTGAGTATTTGACTGTCAGCAGTCATAATAACTCGCTCCCGCGCGAAGCAAAGTGAGCGCTGCTAATGACTGGTATATACACCAAACCACTTACACAACCAACTTTCAGCGCCGCATGAGTTTGAATCAATTTCGTTTCCCGTGAAGGCACTCAAGCTTCTATTACACGATCTACATACAGGTGGAGATGCGGCCGCCATAACTGCAAGAAACGGGGACGTGGATTCAGATGATGGGGTAAGTTGATGTAATCTTTACGTCCAACTATAGGCAGTTCACCCGTTCCAGAACTCGGAATGGGCAGATTCCGATGGTGGAGACGAAAAGCTTGTCCAAGGCCTAAAGCAAGAAGAGTTTGCATATCTTTCAGAAATTTTAGGCAACACAGGTCAATTTGATGAAGATGAGGATGGCCTTGACGGAGGTCTCGATGATGAGGATTTAAAGCAGGACCCTGTATCCACGATGGATATGAAGGTATGAAATGTCTGTTCTCATTTCGTTGGTCCTCACGTTATGGTCTGCTTATGTATAGGCTCATTTGATCTCGTTTCTGCGAGAATGCGCACAGCGAAACGCGAATGGTTTCCACGCTATTGTCGATCGACTCAATGCAGAGGAGATGCTAGTTGTGCGGAGAGCATTGGAGAGCAATTAATCAAAAAGTACCCCATAGATACAACAGGATTAATTAGTTGGTACCCATTTACGTATTTTATAGAACGAGAACGAAGACATCTTGTCGAGTCGGTTTTGGCATTGGTGTAATACAACATCGCCTGTACCTTGATTTGCTAGGGCGTGGCTGAGATCCGGTGGGCGTGGAAGGACAAGCATCCGAAAACAATTTGGGCATCAGCTCAACTGACAGCTCGGACCGCGCTAGGGATACCAGACTCAACAGTGCCCGAGACTGCAGCCACACAAGTTGCACGAGATCATTTTTCAGGAGTTTTCTCTGAAGGCGAGTCAGGTGGCACACCCCACTCTGGCAATCCCTTCGGACGTGGTATCCTAACAGACTCCCAATCCTCGTTGCTTTTGGCTCGCAATTTCTAGAGGAGTAGAACTAAGATGATGTCAACCTGGACAACGCAAAGCTCACAAAGTATTCCTCTCGGAGATCTATTTTCTTGCGGTCCTTCTTCAGCTTTAGCTGCTCCTCTTCTGAAACCTGTAATATTAGCTTCATAGGTAAAGACGTTGAAAGAGCCTGTTCCATGCGACTTCACCTCGCGCACTCTACGAGCCTGCAATTCGTACCGCGTTTGAGTGATGGGTTGCAATCCAAAAGATGCGGCAACTATCAGGAGTATAAATGGAATACCCAGCCACGTAGGATGTTTGCGGATTGTGTGGAAAGTGCTATATGGTTTGTTTGAAAATATTGACATGTAACGTAAAGATCGACTGGCAGCAAGTGAATTGACCGTTACAGATGTTGGCCGCCGGGTTTGGAGCTCTTCGTGACTCCGACAGCAGAATGCCCGGTTAGTCTCTTTCGATGCTAGTTGCTACAGACTGACTGATTTTTCATCTATTGCAGTCACAGTTGTACTAGGAACACAATGGGGCGATGAGGGAAAGGGTAAACTGGTCGATATATTGGCCGCTGAGGCCGACGTCTGCGCTCGCTGTGCCGGAGGGAATAATGCAGGGCACACCATCGTTGCCACAGTGGGACCGAATAACGCGGCCATAACCTATGATTTTCATTTACTTCCAAGCGGTTTGTGTAGTTAGCATATCCCAAAAGAAATCGACGCTGATCGTATCACGCTAGGGCTTGTCAACCCAGACTGTATCGGACTGATAGGTACAGGTGTCGTCGTGCACGTGCCGTCATTTTTTGCAGAACTCAATACCCTTCAAGAAAAAGGTGGGAAGATGTTTTTGGTACTTGGTCACTGCTGTGACCTTGTTTGTTTTAGGGTTAACCTGCAGTGGTCGCCTCTTTGTATCGGACCGTGCCCACTTGGTGTTTGACTTTCACCAGATTGTTGATGGACTCAAAGAAGTGGAACTCGGCGGATCCAGGTCTGTGAAATGCGCAGGATCCTATAGGCTACGCTCATATACAGTTAGCATCGGAACGACAAAGAAGGGAATAGGTCCAACGTATTCTGCCAAAGCCTCTCGTTCAGGCCTTCGTGTTCATCATTTGTTTGATCACGACGTGTTTGCGCAAAAGTTTCGAAAGATTGTGGAAGGTCGTTTCAAGCGCTACGGTCACTTCGAATATGACACCGAAGGAGAGATATTGAGATATAAGGTACGCTCCAGTCTTCCGCCTTGGGATCTCCCACACTGCGTCTCGTGCAGGACCTCGCACAGCAGCTACGCCCGTATGTCATCGACAGTGTGACCTACCTACATTCTGCCATCGCTGCTGGTAAACGTATCCTTGTGGAAGGTGCTAACGCTCTCATGCTTGATATTGACTATGGAACATATCCCTTCGTCACGTCATCGTCGACCTCTATCGGAGGTGTTTGTACTGGTCTCGGGATATCTCCAAAGTTAGTCGGAAAGACCATTGGTGTTGTTAAAGCATACACCACCAGGGTTGGTGGCGGTCCTTTCCCAACTGAGCTTTTAGATGTGAATCGTAACACATGATCGATGTATGCCCTATACTGATATACTTTGGTCACTAGGAAGTTGGCACTCACCTTCAAGAAGTAGGAAAGGAATACGGTACGACAACTGGCCGACGAAGACGCTGTGGTTGGCTCGACCTTGTCGTCCTTCAGCACTCGTGTCTCATCAATGGTTATGACTCAATAAATATTACCAAGCTGGACGTCTTGGATACTCTGGAAGAAATAAAGGTCGCAGTCGCGTACAAGGTCAACGGTTGTAAACTTCCCGGGTTCCCTGGTACGCGTGGAGTCTGGTCTAATATTGGATAGGTCGCTGAACTGTGCGCATAGCCGATTTAGATGTCTTGTCGCATGTCTCAGTGGAGTATGTGTCATTCCCTGGTTGGAAGACAAGCATAGAGCAAGCGACATCGTTTGAAAGTCTTCCTGAGCAGTGTAGGAGCTACCTTTCATTCATAGAGGGTTTTGTTGGGGTAAAGGTGGAGTGGATAGGTGTGGGACCCGGGCGCGAGAGCATGATCAGAGTATGATCCTGAGCACTAGAAAATATGCTAGTCGTATGGTACTGAGCACTTTAGAGAATATGCTAGTCATGTTGATTCCAATACTTTTAGCCTCCTCAGATCTGTTATCAGGAAACATGTCCATCAAGGTTACGTCAGCAGCTATCTCTACAATCCCACGTTATCAACCGGTGGTAAGCGATTATACGCACAAAACACCAACAGCTTGTTAGTCACGTGACCTAGTGAAAATATTGTGGCATTTTATCATTTAAATTACATTCACGATCACTGTTTTCGTGCGCCGACAACAGCCTCAGAACAGCCTCCTAGCCCTGTTGGCCCTCAGGGCGGTATGATGATTACAGTCACTCCACAACACTTGATCCGCAGCGGTAAAGTCCCCTCGACGAACTTACTGACCCTTTCTTAAAATGCCTTTTGGTCCTTCGCACGATAGGATACAATTTTACCGTTGATGTGCGACAATTTCCAATACACTGTGTCTTACACTCTCCTTATCTTCTCAATATGGTAAGACCAACATAGACCAGTGTTCCGATAACACGCAACGAATCCCATGAATCTCCGTCGTATGGATTGCATGTCGTTTACTCCCACTGTATTTCCTGGACCCGACTTTATAGCCCCAGTAATGTATTGGCATTATCTCTGTGACAACCCAGCTAGAGGAGACCCCATCACTGCTATCCTTCTTAAGAGCAACCTTAATTAACTGTATGTGGTACATATAAGTTTAAGTCTTGCTTTAAAATGCTGGCAGGGGGGCTTACATCCTGGGGAAGGGGCTCCCTCAAGCACTCGAAGATACTGGTATAGCTCCGGTTTCTCTCTATTATTGTGGAGAGAAATCCAACAGTAATAGAGAGAAATTGGAGTTACAATATTCCATACCTAGATCACAGGCAGAGTTGATGTCTACCTTGCGGACAAGCTACACGACGCTGTGTTCGAAAGTCCCTTCCCCCTCGAGGACCGCATCTCCCGCTAACTTGACGAAGCCACCGATACATTGGTTCCCTTCCTCTTCCCTGCCTTGCATGACAAGCAGTCAAAAACCCGCGTCGCTCCTACTCAACTTCTACATCCAAGCTGGACTTGTCGGACGAGAGGAAGACCTATCAGGTTATTGAAGAACTATTCAATGAAACCGTGGAGCACGCTAGAAGGTACAGCATCTTTCTCGCCATCAAGTTGATAATCAGAATATTAGGCTGATTTGCCGCCGTCGACACGGTGGTTAACCTTCAAGTTGGTGCGTAGCACTTGACTCATACAGTCGACTCTACTTGCTGACCCAGACAATATACCTTTCTCGATTAGCTTGTAATACCATGCTATGGGTGGTTATGCTTAATTGGGAAGAGAGCACGGTACAGACAGTATTTCCAAAGACTAATGACGATGTGTGATCAATTATATCACAAGCTTATGACCTACCGAGCTACTATCTCTCAGTTATCCATATGTTTTGATTTGCGCAGTGAATCAGGTCTAGGAAACAAGCTATGAAGGATATTATTGTCTTAGATTCGTGAGTTCCCCTCTCTTCCCTCTCGTTGCATGTAGTAGATTGGTCCACCATTAAGCGTTGGGTAGCTGGAAATCATACTTTCTGCGCGGTCTGCCGTAACACCTGCGTATCTTACAGAACGAGCTCGGGTCTCTTGTTCTCTGAACTGGTCTAGTTCCCGCAAGGATACTCCGTAATTTACTCGCATTCTCCTTACTAACTAGTCTTTTGGGACGCTTGCGCACTATTTTCTGGGCTTGCGACACTGCAACGACACTGGCCAATAACAATGAGTACAAATACATGATTCCCCACTCCCATTTATGAATTAGCCAGTAACCACGGGGACTATCCTTGAGTGTACCGATTCCTACTTTCGTCTTCGGTATTCGTATTCTCCTCGCGGGCCTGTGGTCCCCATTCATTCCAGATGCATAACCAGTTTCTTCAGCCCTAGCGTTTCCGCTTTCTTGCGTAATGCGCAGATAAGATGGGAGCCCAGTGAGTTAGGGAATTGATGATCAGGGTCACTCTGTGATCGTTCTGCTCTTAATAAAAGAGGCCATCATGAAAAAAACAAAGGGGGA
>QMFG01001619.1:0-13115 GCA_003314545.1 Ramaria sp. MG151 | reverse complement strand
GTGCGATTCAGGTGTTGCTGGAGCAGATGCAAACTAAAGGGGGACTGGACTGCGTGGCGATGTGATTGTTTGGGTGCTGCTGATGGAAGAAACTATGGCAATGCGTTGCCATCTCCAGGCCACTGCGAGCTCAGCATAAAGTGAACGCGAAAGCTTGAAGTAAATGACACACAAAATGTCTTTATCAAGGAGAGAATTAACAGCTTTATCCGTTCACATTGCAGCTGCAATTACACTCCAGCATTGCAACGATTTCGCTTGACTTGTCTCCCTGCTAATCCTGGGCTTTCCTCCTCGTGTTTGACAGTACCTATAGAGAGATAATAATGTCCCGAGGCCAGATAGGAGTCTCCTTTCAACCCAACCTTGAAGCTTTAGACTCTGGGTTGGGGCTCATTGGCTATCTCCTCGAAGGGCTCTACAATTCGGCTTCATGATGGGTCACGTTGTCAGCTAAAGCTAGTAAGACAGTTCCCCTGAGTTAGACAACAATGTCTCACTGACAGTAGGAAGTATGTTCTGAAAAGGCGATTGCGCAGGATAGACAGAATGTCAATGTAACCAAGTTTCAGTATTGTTGCCACGCAGTAGACTTTCTGTGTAGCTGAGAACAGCCTTTTCTCAGCATATGGGAGGGCGAGAGGCTAATCATAATGCAGATGTTATAGGAGAGGTTTGTCATAGGGGCTGCGGAACGCTGTCAGCCACGCGTCACTTGTCGCCATAATTGCCTTTCGTAATGAAATGGCGGTGGGCTAATTGGGACAGTGTTACTTGGACCACACCTTACCTTTTAAACCCATTAGACATGGCTCCTCGAAGACAGGTCCACCAGGTGCGCTGAGTGCAGAAACCTCTCACCATCCCATCTCTGATCCTTTCCTGATACTTGGGCTCCTCCCGTTCTGACCAACCCCTTGTCGTCTATTCTTCTTCCCTGTTGATGTACCTGTCTTCGTATCCATATCCTCGGCTATAACCTTCATCTACATACCCACACTATGGCGGATATTCTTCGTTCCCAGGCTTCTGAAGCCGACGGCCTACTCAGTGAGAACGCAGCTCACGCAGGGCCATCTTATCGAGACGACCCCATACTTGAACAGCAACACTCAATTCCCAGTATGGGTCTCACTAGTCAAGCCGCCGAAGGGGACAGCACGGTGGATCTAGTATCACCGAAAGACCCAAGTGACATGCAGATATCGAAACCAGAGGGTCGAAAGGGGGATCTACTTGGCGTGGGATTGGTTGCTGGAGGTTCTCTGGTGAGGCATATGCAGAATGCCTTGCAGGACTCGGGATTAACGTAGAGGCGTTCATAGCTCCTCGTTTCATTGACCTGGAGTGCGATCCTCGGGAATGACCCAAAATCCCTTGGCCTTTTTGCATATCATCCAACCCTGCAGACACTTTCCATTGCATTGTTCGCCTTCGGTGAGTAACACCCATGTCCTCGGTGTAACAAGTCTAAGATTATGCTCCATTAGGCATTCTCTCACTCCAGCCAACATCGAGCCCCAAGACGAAGAAGGTCGGACTTGCCAGGCATCAGCTGATTATCCTCGCACTTGCTTTCCCTTGTGTCAGCGCCGGAGCGCTTATTATCATTGGGAACAAATATCTACACTCAGCCCCGCATTTCACTACCTGGCATGCAACATTTGGAATATTGTCCTTGACATGGATGGTGTGTTCTGACTGTGTGTATGAAGTGACGAAGTCTCACATGTGTCATATTTGTAAAGCTTATCCAAATAGCCCTTGGTGCTGGGAGTGTATGGTTTGATGGGGTTGTCTTTGGTGGCGGCGCAAAGGCCAAACGTGTCTGGAAATATCATCGGTCAGCTGCTTCCTTTCTATGCCCTTTCAAATCTGCTGATTATGAATTCGATCAGTTTATCTGGTTACACGCTGTTCCTATTCTTTCTGATAACTGCAGCTATCGGTGGTGGGTTCTCGCAGTGGATGATGGAAAATACATCACAAGTGACACGTATTTTTGGATACGCGATCGCCCCATTTGTGAGTTTTTTCTTTGCATTGCCGTTCTGTACGACACTGACAGATCTTGGACAGGCTATTCTTATTGGATTATGGAGCCGTGTGAGACTGTCGAAGATGAACTTTTTTTGAGGTTTAGAATGCAGTAATAATATCCCTGTTGAGATGTCATCCCATCGGTACATTTGATAAATTAGGCATTTGGATGGTTTTGGCAAGTGCGGAGGCAACCCTGATATGGTTACTTTAGACTTGATCTAATAATCCCGCGAGCCTTCAGACGACTCGCCCGCCATCATCGTCGTGCACTTTTGGTAGGGACGTTGCACGAACTGCAGTTTTGATCTTTTGGAAATAAATCCCATGATCTCAACTCGGGATCAGCCGCATCTGGACGTTGAGGTGGTAATGATTTTACCAAATTTTTTTTGACGCGCATATCCTCTTCTTTCTCTGCATCTGCTTCTGACCACCACCACTCCTTAAGAGTATATGGAATTCTCCCCTGTGCCTCACCATCGTCCCCGTCCCCCGTCCCACCACGAGGCACCCGTCAGCTTCATCATGCACAAGACACGGCCTCCTCGCCAGTCCAGCCCAAAGCCTCAACTCCAGCCACTTCCAAAGGGCAGAGATGGTGGTCAGGGACTGTCATCTTCGTTGGATATTGATGAGAGTGTAGACTCCCAGGACTTCTCAGACTCCTCGAGCGATGCTGAAGGCGTGTTTGCATTCTACCCTCCAACCACCGCCGACTTGGAGCAGCAAAATACTTCAGAACGCCATCAAAGCGACCAACGGCCGTTGACTTCTCAGAATTACAATTCAAAGCCTCAATCTGAGGATGCGCACACGCTTGTTGATTATCCCATGCCTCTAGCTGTAGCTTTGGCAGGACCAAGCCGTCTTCCTTCACAAGCTCATGTCGATTCTTCACCTCAACAATACAAATTTGCACGACAGAATTCTACAGTGCCATCTCACCATGATTCTGACCAATATAATCCATCACGCCCGTCAAGCAGTGCCGGTAATCGCAAGACCAAAAGCGATATCCGCATCGCCTTCGCAGAGTCTGTCATTATAAGGGAAAGAGAAATCGAAAAGTCTGGCGTCGTGGCGGAGGCGGGTGAGAGTGTGCTAGGCTTCGAGTTTGACGATGCGGAGAGTAGGGATGGTTCTAAGGAGTACGTTCCAACACCTTCGGCAATCGTTTCTTGTTAACAGTGCTGCAGATGTGATTTAGACATAGTTTGGACTGATCCAGCGGAAGACTGTGAGCTACTTTCCTACCTTTATTTGAAACAACTCGGCGATCTCCTAATGCCTTATTTATCTAAAGCACCATATCCCGAGGTCCGCGCCAGCGTGTCCAACATTGATGAGCCGTCGATGCCCGTGTTAACGTTCCGCATGTGGACCATCGGACTCACGCTTTGCACACTGTCTGCCGGTCTCAACACATTTTTCAATTTTCGCTTCCCCGCCCCATACGTCGTGCCTCTTGTACTCTTATTGATATCATACCCGGCTGGCAAGCTTGCAGCATATGTTCTTCCTATCACTAGATACCGTCTCCCGTCCTGGCTAGGATCCCGTGACGTCAGTTTCAACCCTGGCCCTTGGAATATCAAAGAAGTGTGTACTTTCCTGTGACTGACACACTGAAACCTTTCGTTGAGTTGTTTGCTCCGGGGTCTGCACGTAGCACGTTTGCGTGTTCCTGATGGCAAACGTCTCCGTAAATCCAGCATATGCTATGAACACGATCGTTGTGTCAGAGTTATTTTACAATGTCAAACTAGGATTTGGGTACGCATTTTCTGGGATATTCCTTGCGTGTGTCGCTATTTAGAAGAAATGTTTGACGTTTTGTTTAGATTTAACCTAACGCTGATTCTCGCTACGCAGCTCACAGGATTTGGTATCGCTGGTCTAGCACGACGATTTCTTGTCTGGCCTGCAAGTATGGTTTGGCCACAGAATCTGGTCGCATGCACGCTTCTAAACACGCTTCATGCGGAGGAAGACAGTCAGAGCGGCGGGATTTCACGCTTCAAATTTTTCACAATCGCAGCTGTAGCGGCATTCTTCTATTATTTCCTACCAGGTGTGTCGTCAATGCTGTCAGCTAACCCGCAAGGCACGAATGAATGCGTCATTTCTCTGCGCCTAGGCTTCCTGTTCCAAGCGCTCTCAATGTTCAGCTATGTTTGTTGGATGGCACCGGACAACATAGTTGTAAACCAACTTTTTGGCGTCCGATCGGGGCTAGGTTTTGGTATCTTAACGTTTGATTGGAGTCAGATCAGTTTTATTGGAAGTCCCCTTATGGTTCCTTGGTGGGCCCAGGTCCACGTTATCGTTGGTTTTATCATTTTCTATTGGGTAAGTTATTTATTTTTGCTCTTGGTACCCACATGATGCGAATGCTTGGTACTACAGATCGTTGCTCCACTGATGTATTATCGAAATGTTTGTCCGTTCATATGGTCGTGGTATACGGTGACATGCTTCTAACAATCTGTCAGGTTTGGAAGCTGGCGCATCTGCCAATGGCCTCCAATAGCCCGTACGATAACACAGGCCAGCCATACAATATCACGCATGTGATGACTTCCCAGCAGCATACGTTCAATGTCACTGCGTACGAACAATATTCCCCACTTTACCTGCCAGCGACGTATGTCATTACGTATCTCCTCGCATTTGCACTCTCTACGTGCGTTATTGTGCATACCATACTTTATCACGGACGCACTGTGTTGGATGGTATCATGCGCGTACGCCTCGAAGAAGACGACGTACACGCCAAGTTGATGCGAAACTACCCAGAAGGTAGTCTAATTGCCCTGCTTGTATGAGTAATGGGCTTAGTTTGCACATTTAGTGCCTGACTGGTGGTATGGCACGTGCTTGGTATTCTTCTTTTCTATGGCTGTTCTGGCAGTCAAGGTAAGACAGGCTGCATTGGATTTGGAGGAAGATTGTCAAAATACTTAAATGCATAGGTCTGGCCGACTGCGACGCCAGTCTGGGCGCTGCTATTAGCAATCCTCTTGCCAGTTATCTATATCTTGCCGTCGGGATTCATATACGCTGTTACTGGCCAAACGGTGACGATCAGAGTGTAGTATCACTCGTACGACGACCTAATTGTTATCTGTTTAGATTTCTTTGAACCTCCTTGGAGAAATCATTCCAGGTAGCCTGACATGTTGTTCTCCCTTTCCTACTTGACATGCTGCTCCAGGGACGTTATTTCCCGGCAATCCTTTGGCAAAGTGAGATCGATATACTTTGAATACATCGTTTAGAACTTCACGTTCATTTGACTTTCTTACACAGCATGGTATATGACACCCTTAGTCCATCAGTTCTGTGGTCCTTATATCATGTCCCTCAGATCTTCAAGGCGTACTCCGTTCAGTCTCTATCAGAGGCTCTGTCATTTGTGCAGGACCTAAAGCTAGGCCACTATATCAAGACACCACCTCGCGCTAGCTTCATCGGTTTGCAGAATTACACCTGTTCTTCTCTGTGAACTAACTAACCTAGGGTCGGTGTAGTCCAGATGGTTGCTACCGTGTTAGCAGGTTTTGTTCAAGTAGGGGTAAAGGAGTGGCTGTTTGCCAACATCCATGACCTGTGCTCGCCAAACCAAAAGGAACTGTTAACCTGTCCGCATAATGAGGTGCCATGCATCGGGGTGCATTACTTTAACTTCAGTTTAACCTGTTTTTCCCCTAGGTTTATTTCACGGCTAGCGCTATTTGGTGTGTCCTTTCCGCAATCTCCCTATCTGTTCCCGATTGCAACGTCTTTTTGTTTACAGGGGATTGATTGGTCCAAGGCGGCAGTTCGGGAGAAACTCGATCTATGGCCCTGAACTGTATGCGCTGCTCTTTGGCGCTCTCATTCCACTACCCTTCTGGCTCTGGCGGCGACAGTTCTCCGACAGTCGTCTTCCGCACATCAATACGCCTGTTTTTCTCAATGGTCCCTCGTTCATTCCTCCAGGTATGTTCCTTTTGAAACTCATCCGCGGCATGTGATGATCAACGGAACTATTTAGCCACCGGAATCAATTATTCATCGTGGTTTGCTGTGGGATTTGTGTTCCAGTATGCAGTGCGAACACGTCATTTCGCTTGGTGGTCCAAGTTCAATTATGTGAGTTAGCCGTTTTCTCAGATATAGCTGAAATTCATGTTTGATTACAGGTATTGTCTGCTGCATTAGATTCCGGCAAGTGATACATCATACGTATTCTTGTGAAGAGCATGGCTGATGCAGCTATTATTAGGTACTGTTCTATCCATCTGTGCTGTGTTCTTGTTCCTGCAGGTGAGTCGTTAAGTTACTTCTGTCTCATCCTACCATTTAATCTCGCACCAGTTTCCTGCTGGAGGTGTCACACTAAATTGGATTGGAAACACCATTTTTACACACACTGCCGATTGGAAAGTATTACCACTGATACCACCTAGTGTTCCACCAGAGCCATTTTAGTTATGTCGGTATTCGGGTCATTGTTTTTTTTTCAAGCATCCCTCTTGCATTATCATCATTATCTGCATTGATTCGGTTTGTTGTACCCACCATCAAACAAGAGGCACGTGCCATAAGTTACGAGTAACTCTATACAGTGTACACTACTCCTATGTGGATATAGACGACGCTGTCCTCAGGTAACGTCGATTAACGGGGAAGGTATGATTTCCCCCAGGAAGCCAGGTATGAATCTGTCAATACGTTCTTGCGTTGCTGCCCACATCGATTTTTGTCGTTGGTCACGTAAGTCTGGTTCAGCTGGTGGTACCAATATCCCAGAGGCGTTCATTACCAGCAACACGTTTTTCAATGATTCCGGAATAGCCTCATACTAGAAACACTTAAGCTCCATCACAAGGGGTAAATCAGAGCGACTCACTAATTGTTCTCGTCTATCAATGTGCATGAACCTATCGAGAAGATCTAGAATTTGTATCCAGAGCACTCTGATGTCTGTTTTGCTTTGTGAAATGCGCATCTCAAAGTGTAGGAACACTTTGCAAAGCAACGCTGATGCCCGTAAGCGGGTCTCGGGCATGCCTTGAGGATCTCGTTGGAAAACATCTGATTTCAGCAATTCATCTAACAACGGGAAGACCACCCGATTGAATGTTTCCTCCACTTGAGCATGGTCATTATCACTGGTGGCAATATACGGTCCAAGGAGGATCCTCTGAAGCTGTGACATGGCACTATGGCGCACACCACGACATGCACTAGAGGACTGGTGCCCGAGGGAGATCAATAACGGAAGGCTATACGTCCTCCAAGCTATAGGGTCAGATGAGTTCGAAATCAATCCAGCATATAGGTGTCATACCATGACTTGTGGAAAAAGAGCCTGTTTCTAAAAGCCTGGGAACATATCGCTTCATCTCAGATATAAGTTCAATGGCCTTTAGTCCCCGTTCAATGACGGGCTCCCTACAACGCACATCACTGATAAGCTTCGCGGTTTGTAGAATCAACTCGGGAACTCACGGAGTGACAGCTGCACCACGCTTATATTGACTCTGCCCCTCCATAGCGGCACCAGCGGCAGAAGCGAAATCATCAAGGACAGCAACAAGCCCCGCAAAGTTATCGGCTGTGACCGAGCCTTCTGGAGAGTCGGTCGCTAACTTCTGAACCATATCAAATGACAATTTGCTGGCCTCTGGATGGGAGATAGTCCTCCGGATTAGAGAGAAGACAAGTGCCCATTCTGTCTGCGACCTGGTCATGCAGTCTCAACTTCGTTTTGATTAAAGCCACTGAATGAAGAGTACGGGCCTGATTATATCTTGACGACGCTGCACAACCAACACAAGCCCCGCCAATACTTGCTCTGCAGCAGCATTGAGAACCCGGGGTGGCAGTCCGCCCAACGCATCCAACGCCACGTATAACTGATCTCGCATGGAGGGCTGTTAACTTGATTTTGAGTTGATTGAAAACATCATATGACATTAAAACCGACCTTTTCCGCGACGATGAGACATAGACGTAGTAAACCCACAACAGCTCTTTCGATCAATAACATGCTATAGCGATCTGCCATGGATAACAAAGTAGATAAATGCTCAAACACTACAGGCCTGAGATTTCGGGTTAGGGCCGATCGGGAAAAGGCAAACGTATACGCATACCAAACATCTTCTATATGTTGAGGGGTCTGGCATGCTATGCTGACCATCATCTCCAGCAGAAAGACAGATGCAGGATCATATGGTAAGGGAATATCCAAAATACCGTCCTCTGGTCCCTGAGCGGACAGGGTTGCCAAACAGTCCGCCGCTCGGCGATCCGCAACAGTGTGCAAAGCGCGGAGAGCAGCTGTTAAAGCGCTCAGCTCCAAATCTCTGTACCATGCTGCTCAGCGCTGCCAAAGACAGAAAAACAAGAAAAGAAAAACTTTACACAATCTGGCTGTATAGCTCGTCAAGTTTGCAAGCTGTTATGCAATCAATTGTACAGAGTGTGCTTTCCACTTGTGCACTGGTCGCTTCTGGTATAGGAGGCTCTGAATTGGAACCGTACGGTGTGAGAAGGTAGGATGATAAAGTGGACAGCAATCCGCCGTCTCCTCGAGGAGCCGAATGTGGAGGTGGTTGACTTCCCTGGAGAGGGATCATGGAGACACCTCCCAAAAAGTCCTCCATTTGAAGCATGCGAGTAGGTAAAAGGACATGCAAGAACAAGGTTTCGAACATCTCAAATATCTGGAGGGAAGTATTCTGAGGCTATTCTGGGATTGTGTAATATTAACATTAACTTACTTGTGTCCAACCCTCTCGAACTGCATTCCCATTACCGTTAGCGATGGTGAACAGAACGACGGCTGCGAGCTGTGCCCGAATGTTGTTACCAAACCTTACAGAAAGAGACGACACTGTGATTTCTCGGCCTTCGACTTCAACCGCGGGGTGATTTGGGACAGATGTGTATGTCGGATCCGAGAGTAATGTTGTAACACGAGACAATGACTGTACGATGTAATCGAATACGTCGGGTAATTGGAATGAACCAGCTAGCGTCGCACATTGGCGAAATCCTGCAATTGCACGTTCAATGACGTAGTCATCGTCGAGCGTAGTAAATGCGAAAGC
The DNA here is from genome assembly GCA_003314545.1 of Ramaria sp. MG151. NCBI lineage: Eukaryota > Fungi > Basidiomycota > Agaricomycetes > Gomphales > Gomphaceae > Ramaria > Ramaria sp. MG151. The sequence goes on along the minus strand of QMFG01001619.1, from coordinate 3,969 downwards.
GATAGCGCTAATCAAAGGTTTCCAGACTAATGTGAACATCGCTTTATCGAAAAGAGACGTGTTACAAATGACAAGGGTACCTGCGAATGCAATAAATGTGAATCTAATGACTATTTGAGATGCATGTCTTACCTGCGCTGCGAGCTCGCTGCAATAGTTCTTTCCAGGCATGGTCAAAGCCTACTTGGCCTGTGTGCTCTTCGGGCATGACAATCTCTCGTTTACCGATGGAGTCATAGACAGCTTTCTACAAGATTCTGAGTATATACCAGAAGAAGGTCAAAGGACATACCAAGTAATGTGGGTCAAAGTCTGAACCAGCATTTACACCCTTAAGATTACGCTGATAGTCTTCAAACGTCATGCGTTTCTGGAATATTCAAAGTTTATTCTACGTACACATACGGATGATAGAAAACGCACCCGAACTTGTGGGTTGTGTAGGTCTGTATTGAGCATGATGACAGAGTATGCCAAAACAAAAACAGCATCCTCTGATCTGATACCCTCTGTAAAAAGACTTAGCATGAATAAGCCAAGGTGAGATCAAAACTGACCGGGATCCGCAGCAAAATAACACTTAGCAAAGGTTTCTGTTATGCGTTCGATCTGTTGAGACTCTCCTGGCAGACGGAAAGCCTCAAGAAGATCTCGCATTGCATCAGCAATAGTTTTCTATGGACGGTCAGCTATAAGCTGATACATCATAGCATGGGAAGCCTCACTTGGCTGAAATCAAATAATTGTATGAATGCGTCAAGAACGTCACGGTTGTCAGGTCGAGAAAGGAAGTCTCCAAGAAGCTTCTTATCAAGTCGTGGACATTCCTTCAGAAATCGAGCAAGACTCCGAGCTCTGGAAGTGCCATCTTCATGCTCAGTTTGGGGAATGAGACCATTCTCCATGAAGAATAGGATACCCTCTTTGGGTTTTGCGTTAAATCGAGAGGCACCTGCGAGCATAAGTCGCTTCTGGGATTTGTGACGTAGTAATTCTTCCGGTCGAGGTGCATTCTGAATGTGACGTTAGTGATAGCGCCATGTTTTCTGAGAATATTCACTCACCGTGGGCCATTCCTCTTTTAACTGACTGAAAATTAAGTATGTGTCAGACAGTAATACAACGTAACTCACCGACTCTGCGCGAGCTGTCATGTGATTGACAAATGCTAGCAAAAGATCAAGACAAAGCTGCTGGGCCGATTGCTGCTGGCGATCAAGCCCTGTCATCGTTTGAGATGCGTACACTCCCTGTGTTAAAGCATTAGAAGAAGCATGGGATTTGAACTTTGACACCGCTTACTCGCGTAAGAAATGCAATGAGCCGTTCAAAAATGTCTTCACAGTGCAGATCGGAGTCATAATTTGTCCATAAGTCGACCATAAAGCTTGGCGGACTTGCTAGCGAACTCAACATCTCCAACATCAGTTCCCTCGTTTCTCCTCTGGCCGGGGTAACAGTCGGTCTTGAAGGAGGAGTCTGGGATCCGAGTTCGGAGTCACTGTCCTCCAGAGGGCTAGGGTTAGGGGACATCGGGTACGATGAAAAGTTGACGCCATTTCTAGGGGATGTTACGAGTTGGAGCTGAGGTTTCGACAAAGAAGGTCCCGGCGGTGCAAGACGGTCAATAGTGAATGCAAGGAAAAGTTCCTGCTGTAATTTGAGATATGGCCGTAATGTATCAAATAAAGTTGAGATGACCCGAAGAGTGAGATATAGCACAGTAGGGTTTTCGGAGCGTGCCAGTTGGAACAAGTACTTGCAACCATGGTCGAACATAATGCTAGAGAGAGAAGGGTAATCGCCTAAATTTGTCCCTGATGTCTCTAAAGCGACATTAAGGATGCGAAGGGATGTTATACGTGTCGAGTCTGTATGTTGTTGATCCATTGGATTTAATAAGTTGACCAGCACACGTAAAAGTTCTGTTATGGATGGCAAGCCATAGGGTAATAGAGCTACTCCCGTGAGCGTTTGGACATGATCAGAAATAAATAAGATCATACGTACAGTCTTGAACCGACAGACTCATATCTCGAGGGTCTGGACTGCTTTCCCCTCGATGTCCTGGAGAGGATTCTTGTGTAGATTCATTTACAGGGATAAGGGTTTCTGTCGAATCTAAAAAGATGGGGGTCTGAACGGCCTGTACCACCATTTTCATTTCTGCCTTGGACGAGGTTCCATATTGAGGTACCATTTTGCTTTCTTCTTGCCTGGGGTTTAAGTTCTTTAATCGACCAAAGACTTGCCGCACCAAGGCGTGCATATGCAATTCGGCAGACCGTCGCAAAACCTCTGTGGATGTATGTATAAGATGTAGTAAATGTTTGAACAAGAAGCCACACTACCACTGGCTCTCATTTGACAGCATATAGTCAGCACTGTCTCCAGCATTTCGCAGACTTCGACGTCGCCTAAGATGGTCCCCACGCTGCCGCACATACAATCCCTTATGAGAGACATTATACGAAGGAGCACAACTTCATCACCCGCGAAATCACTGGCCTCAAACTTGCAGTTAGCTATTGTGTTGCTCAAGCTAGCAAGCGCGGGAGTAACGCCAACCGACGTGGGTTGGATGAGTCCGGATACGAAGAAAGTGTGCAAAGACATTAAAGCGGCTGAGGTGATTGGTCCCGTCGAAAGAGAAGATCGTATCAATGCAAGGAAAGGTTTGAGAAGAACTATTAAGGGGAGTTTCATGACATCTGGCAGGCAGATATTTAAATTGGATTGAGCAAAGCATAATCTTAAGCTTACCCTCTACATCTCTGACTTCTCTCTTAAGCTCTTCAAATCCTGCCATGAGGTCGACATCTTCTCGATCATGACTTTGACCCATCGAATCTGACACGTTTGCCCGTCGTAGTCCCATACTACTTGCTAAAGCCGTGTCGCGTGCGGAACGCAGGCGAGAAGAGGACGCCCAACGTGAGTTTTTGCGCATCGACGACGTGACCGACAAAATTTCATGTTCTATGAGGTGCTTTGGTGACACCACAATATTCATCGCAGAGTTTGAAAAGCTATAAGTATTACATAATGCATTGAACATGTCTAAATTTGACACTGCCATCATCCTGTCACGCGCGGACTGGAGTAGGCGCCCGCGCCACTATCGCGAGAAACATTGCGTGACGCTGACAGTGTGTAAAGGTTTAGTCAAAGGACTATTACAAGCTAGAGCGGTTAACATTCAGTGCGCAGCAAAACCTCAGGTGAAAGGTCTCAGTTGTTGAGTATATGTTAGAACAATAGATCAACTCAGTGGTGACTGGGTCAATCAAGTGACATTGGAGATTCCAACACCTCACACCTCCTCTGAGTTGGATCTTAATTCAAGGGCCTCTGCACCTTCCTTGAGAGTTCAGTATCTACAAGCTGTAGCATGCTTTTGTGATCAAATGCTGCATGTGACCTTTGTGGTATGTGCATATCCTCTGATACTTGTCTGAAAGTTCCTTGCATGCCCACTCTTTGATCCTGCAATGAAAGTAGATGTGGACCTCTTTCAAACACTTGAGGATGGTGATATATGTAAGATGCTTCCATTACCTTAAATATATTACACCCAGAAGGCCTCCCAATAAGTGGTCATTGTCAGGGGACAACCCGTTTTCACCAAATCCTCCACCTTCAAGGCCCTTACACATGCGAAGCACAAGTCCGAGGTGTAGGAACCTCGGTCCAAAGCCTTGGGTCCTTGACCCGAACCCTCCAAGTATGAACCTGAAGTCTCGGGCGTCTAGTCCGAAACCTCGGACCACCCGAGACCTCAACCAACCTCGGGGTAGAGCCTGAATATCTGATCTGAACCCTCGGCCCGACATCCGACCTTTGTCATGGTCGAAGCACCTTATGGGGATAGAAGTCGGGCAGGGTTGACAGTGCGTAGGAGTGTGTCAGAATCCAAATAATAGCAATAGATGTTGTGGATAAATGTTGGATTAGTAAAATTGTTCGGAA
>QMFG01001616.1:0-24133 GCA_003314545.1 Ramaria sp. MG151 | reverse complement strand
AGATGAGGGTACAAGGGGAGCTTTAGTAACATAGCCAAAGGCCCGGGAATGGTACATAGACAAGATGAGCAAGAGAGCTTGATACCCGAGTTTTCTTCTGTCCGTGTGGTGAACAAGACGAAAAGGTTGGTTGTAGGCGATGTTGGGTGCATCCAGACGAATAATTGATGGTTAACAAAAAGGGCGGTGTCGCTGTGCATACCGAGCATAGTTATTCGAATGGACTGCTCAGAGCTGAAATCGGTTTAATCCCTAATTGGTGGCCCCAACCCTAACCCTAAGACGCATTGGGCGTCTAAGGGCTTGCTACCCGCGTCTGATCAGGCTGCACTGCTACACCGCTAGAGAAATAGGAAGATAGATGTCGGAATGAGGCTTTGGGTATTAACACGAGGCCATCATTGCTGAGAATATTTTCAATAACCACGAGCGGTAGCTATACGAAAGTGGAAATATTTTGCCAAGTGCGGAGACAGGCGTGGGGGCGCCGCCTCGAGGACCTGAAACGAGACCAAGGCCGCAAGTCGGCGGCAACAGTGGTGAACGGCCACAAGGCGCTGCCAAAGGGAAGCCTGCGAGCGACTGCATGGGGCTGTCGCACGTCATTGGAGCACACCCGAGGTCAGCTTGAAGCCTGGCAGGTTAGGGTGCCGCTTCGAGATCGCTGGACGAAAACGAGGATGTGGGTGTGCAAGCGAGTTGCAGCGGTCATAATAGAAATAATTTCTTCTTCGTCTCCCCCTGGAATTGAATATAGATTAATATCCTGGTCATAAAAAGTGATATTCTGTGATGTCTGTATCCTTTTGCTCTGGGTGTTGTAATATTTCCATGCCTTGGAGGCTTCAGCAATGCCAACAAATATATGTTCTTCTGCTTTGGGGTCAAGTGTTTGTCTTCTTTGATCAGGGACCATTACCCAGCATTTTGTACCAAATTCTTCAAGTTTTGATACATCTGGTTTCTTCCCAAAGAAACATTCATATGGAGTGGTTTGCTTCCCAGGAGCTTGAGTAGGTGACCTATTTTTGATATAGCATGCATATGCTACAGCTTCTGGCCATAGGAATTTTGGTAAATTTTTGGCAAATATCATGGCTCTTGCATGTTCCAGTAGGGTTCTGTTGAGTCGTTCAGAGATCCCATTTTGTGCTGGAGAATATGGAGCAGTGGTTTCCATGATAATTCTATTTTTGGAGCAATATTCCTTGAATGCCTTATTGGTATATTCTCCTCCATTGTCCAATCAAAATTTCTTGAGTTTTCTTCCAGTTTGAGTCTCTACAAATGATTTGTAGTACTGGAAATTCTTGAGTGCATCATCTTTTGTGTGTCCAAAATAAATGACTGAATATCTCGAAAATGCATCTGTAAATGAATAGAAATATCATTCTCAAGATATTCCTTTGGTTTGAGCAAGTCCCCATACATCAGATAAAGTGAGATCTGCTATTTCGACAATTTTCTCCTCAGCAACCTTTGGGAATGGCTCTACTTGCCGTTTTCCTTGTATACAGGCCTTGCATTGAACTTAATAAGAAATGGAATAGGAATTTTTAATGTATTTTATTTGAATTTATTTAAATTGTTTTTGATGTTTTTCTTCAAGTTTGCTTGAGGCAGCTTTTAAGCGCCTAAGAGATAATCTAAGCGGTGTATGAATTCTAGCACGGGGGATGCGCTGATGCGGGATCAAATGTCAGCGCTTAAGGCTCGTGTACAGCGACGCGAGTTGTAGATAGAGAGATAACTTCAACTTAGCAGTTTTGGGATAAGCACTGAGTCGAATAGATTGCTTGAAATGATGACGAACGGCTGGTGACGATTCGTTAACAAAGCAAGCAATGGAGAGATATCAAGCAAACAGATAGAGAATATTCTGAGGATGTGGAGGTTATACTGCCTTAGATTATGGAGAAATTTACAAGTGTACTTATAGTGAGAGCTAGCTAGTAATTGTCCTTTGTGTTCTCAAGAAGAATATTGGGGTGATGGAGCGATTCTGGGGTTGGAGACTACATGAGGGAAAGAATGCACAAAAATGTACTAAAAACATGTTTAAAAGTTCTGAAACAGATCATGGTGTGGTAGGAAATGTAGATCATGTGTTTCACTACTATATTGAGCCAAAAGAACAAGAAAAATCAATGATAAAAATTCTGAAACTCCATTTTGAAGCTCCGGGCACTTGTTTAAATGAAATCAAAGCAATCGGCTTCGTTCATGGATCAGCGACAATAGGGGTGATCAGAAATAGAAGTTGGAGTGTCGTAACAGTGGATGGAAGTGTTTCAAGGCCACGTGGGGCTTGATTGGTGGCTATTGGAGCCCGTTCGTGTCCGAAGCGCATATATGCGCACGTTCGTCCCTGCATTGCTTTGGGGATCATTTGCCGAGTGATCCTAAAGATGTAAACAGAATGTATTCTAAGGCCCAAGGCCTTGAATTCTCATTAGTAGTAATTTTATGATGTTTTTGTTGTTTTATTCTGTACGGCGCTACTGATGCATCAGTAGATTAACAGCTTTGAATGCAAATCATTGTCATCCAGCCTTCTTGGCCATGTCTTGTTCTTTCTGGGGTTTTCTCCACTTTGGAGCTTGTCCTTCTTTTCCATCACCTTTTGCCCAACACTCTCTCTGGTAATGTCCTTTCTTGCCACAATTTTGGCATGTCCCTTTTGTTGCTCCAGTTGTTGTGCCTGTGCCTGTGTCATGCTTCTGATGACATTGTTGCACTTTAAGCACTGTTTTCCGAGAACTGCCAGCTCTCCGTGCTTTTTCTTCGTCCAATATCTGGGCAATTAATACCTCAGATATAAGGGGAACACCTCCTGCATTGACAGCTGTTATAAATGCTGACCAAGAGTCTGGGAGTGAAGTAAGAAGGGTATTAGTAAAATCTTCATCAGAGATTAATTGTCCCCTTGAGTTTAACTCCTGTTGTAATCATCTGAGTTTTCAAATATGTACCCCCATATCTACATTTTCTTCAGCATAAGTCCTGAAGAAATCACGTCGTAGATTGACAATTCCGATCACCACCTTGGATTCGAAAATGTTCTGGAATCTCACCCATATATGGTGAGCCATCATTCCTTGGTCAATATACACAAGGAATTCATCACTGATACATAGGCAAATTTCCTTTCGTGCCCTTCTATCCAGTTTATTCCATTCTACAGTAGCCTGTCGCTCTGTAGTGGTGATGTTTCGGGCGGCTACTGGCATTGGCTCAGGTTCCGATCCGGATACGATCCCCTATAGATCTTGATCATCCAAGATCCATTCAATTTTCCGTTTCCACACGGGATAATTGTCCCCGTTAAGCGGATCAACTTTAAAAAATGAATTGGTCGTTGTAGTCGCCATTAATTGTACGTTCGTTTGGTAGATAGTCATCTATTTGGATTGGGGTATGTAGTATTGGTTTTGTTAGTCTAGTTATTGGCTGGGGCCCATAACCTGTTAGACTTTATGCAGTAGGATAGTTAGATACTAGAGGATTTCTGTCTTCAAATAATATCTTATTATTTTGTTGTCCTCCTACCTAGTGATTTTATACTCTAGAGAGAGGCAATGACTAACTATTTGTAATCTACTGGACTATTTGTGATGCCGATAGTATATTCTAGTTACTTCCTTCAATATCCGATCCTTCCTGTCTGATCAGTCTTCGGTACCGCTTATTAATATGTTATTATTCTAATAAGCCATGTGTCCGGACCGTGGGAGGTTAATTCCTCATTTGTCTCCTCACTGTTTTTGGTCCCTATTGTCGCTAATTTGCAGGCAGAGTCAGAATACACAAGACATACAACCTCTTTCTATGCCGTTAAGGACCAAAATATGATGAGTATTGGTTGGCTATACACGGCTAAGCTTCGTAGAAGCCTCACATCAGCGCTAAAAGTGAAACGCTGGCCGCGTCTATAGACAACATCTCCAGTTGAATAGCGGTGATGAGCCAAGTGTGTGTTTCGGTCCGGAGCCAATTAGATTCCGCGAACGGCTCTTTCACTTTACCTGTGACGCTCGGCTGTGATCGGAATCAGTGCTTCCGGATTCGAACTCGCAACACATTCAGGCGCTACGGAACCAAAATGTATCAGTCTAATGTTCGAACAATTTCCAGTCCCCATAGATATCACGCGTGCGAACTAGCTTACAGTCTACAAATCTTCCTTCTTACACTCGTCCGTGTGGATCAACATCACCGTCTCAACAAGCTACACAGTCTTCAGATAACCTCACTGCTACGCGTCGTGCGCCGTTTGGTCATTCGCCTTCACTGGCGCCACATCTGCCGTTAACCCGCGCGACACCGACGAGGGGACGCTCTGCGGAAGGCTTTGGGCAGGGAGCGATGCTCTCGAGGGGCCATAGTTCCCCTGGCAGGGTTCTCTGGCTGCGATGGAGACGGTGCATGTCCCACCGACTGTCCGGAGTGCGGAGGCTAGTGGGTACTGGAGCAAAGGAGAACCTGGGCTGAGAGGTGCCGGCCGTTGTGCTGAGGGATTTTTTGTAACTGGGTACACACTGGGTACTTTTCTATATTGCGATTGTGCTGACATGGGGCTGGCTGGGTTGTATAACTGAGCACGCTTCCGACGGGTTTGAGTAGTGATGTGGGTGATTTACTCCCCCTTTCCTCTTCTATGGTGTCACATATACACCGTCCTTTGTTACTTCCACGCCTTAATACCAATTCCAATCAAAGCAATACCAACACCACTGGGGGGCAAGCACACCCACATTCCAGCGCCGCGCCACCGCCACCCTTCGGAGAAACACACGTACACCCAGATGTGTTCAATGGCTGCAGGAAATGACTATACACAAGCGGAAATATTTAAGAGAGACGATAAGTGCCAAGACTGGCTCATTCACGCCTCATTCACATTTTTCTCTCTATACAGATTATTTCCACGGATAAAACTTATACATTATCGTGTATATACTCTACTCCATCCAGATGCTTCTGGTGATTTGCATCTATGGGAATAACTGAACTTTGTGCTATGATCCAGAAAAGACTTACGCTGAATTTCAAATATTCCAGCTAAGCACCGACTTATTCTCCTTACTCTATTAATTTTCTCCTTTTCTAGTAGTGAGTATCTTTTCTCGGCTATGCGTCTCTATCCCCGGTGCTGTTGATTCCTAGACCTGCAATACGCGACCTGTTCTCGCCACCTACTCCTCACTAGATGTGACACACAGGCGGCCTAGCAGTCAGGACAGGGATTCAACCAACGGTAGCCTTGATCAGTCCATTCGTCTGGGAATCTCTGTGCTCACTATGCACAGATCCGTCCATAACACCTATTGACGACTACCAGTACTACGTCTGGATGTAATCAACCTTGTCTAGGCTCATCGTCTTATCTTCATCGCCGCGTAAGTATATGGACATACGAAAACCTCGGGCACTACGCTCTCTCGCTCGCCCCTATGTACCCTTTCCAGGCCTTTCATAGACTGAAAATATGTTACTAGAGCTCCATATGGACACTCACACATTCACCTCCCCGTCTTGCTCCTCCTTGATGGCTTGCTGCATTTTCATTGGAAGGTTATATGTATGTCTGGCAGCACACATTCCTCCGCTCGCCAGGCACTTGATATTTTGGATATACTTCGAGGGCGCTATGAGTGGCAATATGCATATATGCATTTTGTAATTTGACCTCATGAGTCTCTGTGGCAGCGTGAGCATTCACCAGCTCTTCACTTGGCACACCGTGACAATATTTCACGCAGTTTTTCAGACCCATTTCTCTTGTCGCCTATGGGAGGTTAATTCCTCATTGGTCTTCTCACTGTTTTTGGTCCCTATCGCTAATTTGCAGGTAGAGTCAGAATACACCATACAACCTCTTTGTCTATGCCTAAACAAGGACTAAAAAATGATGGGGATCAGTTGGCTATACACGGCTAAGCTTCTCGTAGAAGCCGCATAACAGCGCTACAGTGAAACGCTAGGCGCGTCTATAGACTGCATCCCCAGGCACGTTCCGAATTCAAAGTTTGAATAGCGGAGATAAGCCAGAAGTTCCAAGATTTTAATGGTTGGTTGACACCCAGTGCCTCTTAGGGTTAGGATGGCCTGTTGGGGTAGGGATTCAACGGATATCAGCTCTAGTCAGTCCATTCGTCTAGCAATCACTATGCTCGCTGTGCACAGTGACACCCTTCTTTCTGTTAACCATTCCGTCTGGATGCAGCCAATATCGCCTACAACCAACCTTCTCATGATCTTCACCACATGGACAGAGAAAACTTGGGTGTCACGCTCTATTGCTCACCTTGTCTATGTCCCCTTCCCGGGCCTTTAGCTGTGTTACTAAAGTTCCCCTTGTACACTCATCTACCCCACATTTCCTCGTCCAGGTGCTCCCCCATCCATCTTGTATGAGGGACCTCGATCCTTGACAATATTATGAGTCACCATATGCAATGTGTAACTTGACGTCACGCTGCGCTCTATTCAGGGGTTGTATGTGTAGGTGATAGTGTACATTCCTTTGCCCACTTTGCACCTTGGATATCATTTGAGATTTCTGTCAGTTGCTTTGACCTTACTGAGTCTAGGTGGCAGCGTCATCACTTGGCGCACTGTGGCGTCTTTGATGCAGTTTGTATGCTTTGGCATCTTGGCGCTTCAAATTTCCTCATTTTTGGTGACCATGTCGTCGCCCAACACAAACACAAACAACAGTCGATGCTCTTGAGGTTAGGCCATCACCACCCTAAACGCACTATTACTCTGCGGGCTCGTAGTTGAGGTAGAGATTCAACGGACACCAGCCTCATCAGTCTATTCATCCGGGATCCACTATGCTTGCTATGCACAGTGACACCCCTCTTTCTGTTAATGACCACCAATTTCCCATTTGGATGCAGCTATCATTGTCTACACCTCTTCATCTCATCATCTTCACAGCACAGACAGTGTAGGGGCTGGGGATATAACTCATGGCGGGCAGAGGATGGCATCAGGAAATGAGCAAAGTGTTTATGGAGAGGCTGAGCTTTACCCAGTCAGATCTGGACCACTCAATATTCTACAGAAAAACCGGTCATGAGCGCACAATTGTTGCCATAGTGATGGATGACATGATTGTGACCTCGAAAGACCTAGTTGATGTCAATAAGTTCAAAGAAGAGCTTCAAAAACACTGGGAAATGACTGACATGGGTAAAATCAGTTGGTATTTAGGCTTTCAGATCACTTGCAACAGAAACACACGAATTATCTCTATCAATCAGCAAGCTTACATTACTGGGATGGTTGACAAGTTCAATCTTACCAACGCCAAACCCGTTGTGATACCCATAGAACCTGGAACCAACCTGACAAAAGAACAAGGGCCAACATCACTCAGTAAAGTCATGGAAATGAGAGCCGTACTTTACGCTGAGGCAATCGGATCTGTGCTCTGGCCTGCAATGATCTCTAGGCCGGATATTGCATTTGCCATTGGTACTTTGGCTCAGTTTGTTCAAAATCCAGGGGAAATCCACTGGAATGCGCTGAAGAGACTTATTATCTACTTGGGAAAGACAAAACATTTGTGGCTTACATTTGGTGGAAGACCCCAAACGGCGGCAGAAGGTTACTGTGACGGTGACTGGGCAAGCCAGACTCACAGACACTCGATTTCCAGATACACATTCTATATGGGACAAGGAGTGATATCGTGGAGCTCTAAAAGGCAAAACATCATTGCACTATCATTGACTGAAGCAGAATATGTATCACTTACACATGCTGCAAAGGAGGCCATGTGGTTGCGAACTTTCATGGCAGAACTACGTGTGGAAAGGCTGGCCCTGATTATCATCAACTGCGATAACCAAGGTGTGATTGCATTGTCGAAGGATAACAAATTCCATGCTCATACCAAGCACATAGACTCACAATATCATTTTATTCATGAATCTGTGGCCGAATGGAAACTCATTGTTGAGTATATCCCAACTGAAGACAACATTGCAGACATCTTAGAAAGTTGCTTGCAAAACCAAAATTCCAGCACTTCATTGAGGAGCTCAGGCTGGGTACACTTTAGACGTGACTGATCGTAATCAATACTGCTACTCTTGAGGGGGAGTGTTGAGGGAATCCCAGCATAGCTATATTGTTGAACTTTTCGTTTCATTCGTGGTATCATAGTTTAAACACCGCTCGTTGCTTATCAGGCATTTTAGCGCCGTGACACGTCTCATCTGAATTCCAGAAGCTGAGCCGTGAGTAACTTTGCATATTCTTAGTTATGCAGAGCTAATGTTGTTGTAGAGTTCTGTTTAGTTGCTACAGAATCGACTGTGATAGTACTGCTGTGACATGTGACATGCTAGTCTTATAGTATCTGCAGTCTCTTGTAGTCTCTCTCTCTGGCTTTCAATGTAATACTAACCCTCTTGAGTCCTTACAATCAGCTCAGTTGCATCCAACTTTCTCCTCATTGAATTCCTGGGTTCTAGCTTAAAGTGGGAACCGACCAGTGGAACTGAGCCCTTTTTGTTGGATGATATAGCGAAAAGAATGGAGACTCAGAAAGCCTCAGACTCATACACAGACACAGACACAGACACATATGGTAGATGTAAGACAAACCACGTAGATACAAATAGTTCCTACATGACCAAAGTGTCCACAACACTACATAAAATAACACTTGTTTAGGCATAGACAAAGACAAAGAGGTTGTATGTCTTGTGTATTCTGAGTGTGCCTGCAAATTACTGACAATAGAGACTAAAAAATAGTGACAACACCATTTGTGGAATTTAGCTCCTACGGGCTGGACACTTGGTTTATCACCACTATTCCCAATATTTGAATTTGGAAATTCACCTGATGTATATTGCTTCAGGGAGTCTGAAAGTAGACATCACAAGAGGAGTCACGTATTGTTTGGATCTGGAGCACGTACTGATTCCGATCACAACTGAGCCCCATAGCAGGAAGCAAATATAAATGTAAGAGAAATATTATAATATCATATGAATGTTTGTGATATAGTCCTCCCACCTGTCTTGTATGGGAAGAAGAACATTAGCGATGGTAGGCTATCGGGAATGAGCAAGTTGATATTTCAGGAAATGGCCAACAAAAGATTCACTCGCAAGACCTGTGATAATCATTTCATCAGCAAATCCGGTGAAGTGCAAGTGGAAAGTGCCGAGACCTTGGCTCGCCCCACCCCTTGCTTACAGTGGATAATTTTCGCGATGATGGACATCGGGACTAAATGAGTGATGCTGCAGACCGAGTACACCGGCTGAGCATTTAACCCACTTGAAGAATGCTTCCCGTTACTACCACGATGTCCTCATCTATCATAATCGATGATGGTTAACAGAAAAAGGGGGCTCACTGTGCATAGCGAGCATATCGGTTGAATACCCTGCCGACTACACAGCGCCTGAGTAGTGGCCCAACCCTAACCCTAAGACGTATTGGGCGTCAACTTAGTAGAGCCGAGATGCCGAAGTACATGGCGCTTATCTTGCACTTTCCTGTAGCTATTTCTCATGGCTATCGAGGCTCGATATTCCCGATTGCAAAAGAAAAGACGTCTCTTTTCTGTTTTCAGAATCCTGATACTCTCATTTGTCCTCCCACTTCTCTACCGATGCCGTCTTCCTACGGCCACTAGAGGCATTACCTCGAGAAGAGTGAGAAATTCGAGGGCCAGGGAAAGTCTTCAGTTTGTGGAATTGGCAGGTGATTGGAAACAACCTTATTGGAGAGTTCGTCACTCCTTTCGTGGACCTGAGCGACTCTGAAAGTTAGTCAGGCCAGCGGAAGCCACGTTTGATCAGGATCTGATGCTACTTCTACTTCTAAAGATGATTTTTATAGGACTTCTTTGTTGACATCAAGTGCATGATGTTCGATGGCTATTGGTGCGTGGATACATCTGCGTTCCATCTCTGGCTGTCGAAGGCTGACCAAGAAAAGAAGAAAGCCATGGAATTCGAAGGATGGTGTCTCCTCTGTTGGTATCCCTCGCATATTTTGTTATTAGGAGCTATCTCGAATGGAGGAGTGAGAATACCACAGGGAGCCGAGTGATAGATGAGTTTAGCATTGTCGTGAGTATGTGAGCTATCTGAATACGTGGATGTTCCTCTGAAAAGCCAGGAAAATGGTTACAATGATGGGGCATCGTTTGATGTGGCGGTTTCTTGTTTGATCTACTTGTTTGAGTTCACTTTGCGCTGATGATTTTTGCTTAATATAGGGCCTCATACAAGTTCTTGCTTGTGTGTTTCAGATCTAGGTATCAAGGCTGTCATCTATCAAAAGAACAGGAAGAGAAGTGTAGATCAATTGAATGATGACGTTTTATGTAGTCAAGGTTAGGGTTTCATGATGTCCAAGGTACGCTTGGAGCCCATGCTGTCCAGATCTGAACAATGTTGTCCCAATTAGCATGAATTTTATGGAGTTCTGCTTAACATTGTGTTAACAGGATGCGACTCGTAACGTCTTTCTCCATATCACTGTCTCCCGATGAATTCCAACATCCATATATATTTGCACCTGTAAGATGGGGTTTTACAAAGTTGGGGGCACTCGAGGGCTAAGCTGACCAACACCATGTCTCATTTAGCCATAATGTCCATTATTGCAAAAAACTATGCACTACGAGAATTTACATACAAGGCGTGGCTGAGCCGGGGTCTCAGCCCTGCCACCCACTTGCGCTTTCCCCTCATTACTCTGTATCTCAATGCCTATTGAAGGTGAAGCTGTTATTCTCAGTGGCAAGTAAGCACAAAACAAGGTCCCATTCATATGCCGCAAAACCTCCGCTCCTTATCCATTTTCCCACTCTGCTAGGGGAGTTTGTTGTGGGATGAGGTCTTGCCTTGCATTGTTTCATCATCTCTGGCAATCGAAGTTTGGCACATGTTCTCGAATACCAAAATCTATTCTATGTATATATGAGCGTTGTACTTGTTGCGAAACTCCAGATCAAACGGCCGACTCAGCTGGATGGGCATTGGCAAGTTTTACTTGTTTTGTTACCCATAATAGCGCACCAACGTGGAGTCCTTGAACCTCAGATCTCATGGCTTCAAGTGTTCCAGCGCGGATCCATGGCAAAGGCAAGGCAGTCCTCCACGCCTTTGGGAAGGAGGTGTCTTTCTCAGAGCTCTCCTATTCCTATCCGCTCAAGCTACTTTCTCCTATACTTCCATCTCATGGGAATCCCGTATCGATCGTGTACATCCTATCCTATGGTGGCCGTCTTGTTCCAGGGGACAAAATTGAGTTGGAGATCGACGTTGGTGCAGGCGCGTCACTCTTGTTGCTCACACAGGCAATACTAGATGCTGGCAATCGGATGACTCCTACTGACACGCATACATAGGGCTCCACGAAGGTGTTCAAAACCCGTACTGATCACGATCATAGGCTAGCAATCACAGCTGCACCCATTTCAGAAATTACGGCATCACGTTCAGATACTGTACAGCGCATGTATTCCAAGGTGGCCAATGGGGCGTTCCTTCTTCTACTGGTGGACCCAGTGACATGCTTTCGCGCTGCATCTTACACGCAACATCAGACATTTCATCTGGAGCCCAATGCGTCGCTCGAAGTTCTCGACTGGCTGACTGCGGGCCGTATGTCGCGTGATGAAGAGTGGGCGTTCGCAAAGTACCATAGCACCAATGAAGTCTGGCAGGCGGGGCGGCGGGTCGCGCGGGATGTAATGCTTCTTGAGCAGCCTCTACATTCGACCCCGCTCCATCGCGCACACTGAAAGACAGACTAATGCCCTACTCGTGCTACGCAACGTTGTTGATGTTTGGACCGATGGTGGCAAGCATTGCTGCAACACTGACTGCTCAGTACGACGAGATTTCAGAGATGCAGCGCACTGGTTAGGGTTAAACAGACATCTTCACGTATATTTGTTTTGTGTTTCAGCGGAAAAAAAGTTTCTTGGATGTTGCGCCGCTGGAATCTCCCAAAAATTATGTAATTTTCATGTAATGTTAGTTAGAAACGCTGGAATGTCCCACTAGAGCGCTCAAGGTACAGTGGGGTAGGCGGGTGAGCTGCCATCTGTTAATAGTTCAGGGGATTGAATAGATAATAAGATATCTATTATTGCTTTTGCGACGTGTTCGTTTCACGCGTCGATCACGTGACTCGTTTGGGGCACGTTAACCATGAAGCCTCCAGACCATCGCCTCAAGAATGTGGAATTCTAGGGCCAAGTATTCTAAAAACACTTCCTGGAGTTTTAACATGTGGATTCTGATGACTGAGGAATTTGGAAGAAATCGCTGGGGAAACGGGATTCTTCATGTTGAGTTCATCACTTATTTCATGTACCTGAACAACCTATGCAGAGAAAGCCGAGTTTTCCGAGGATGTGTTGCCACTTCTGCAGATATGATTCGATCAAGCTGATGTTCTCTGGGTACTGGTCCTCGGAATAATGCGAACGACCCCTGGTGCCTACAATCCAGTGTGGTTACTGAAGCTCGCAACAATGCAGCAGATATCACCCAAATCAACCGACCTTCGGATTCCGGTCTCCATTTCCAAGTAGTCTATACCTGAAGCACATCTATGAGTCCAGAACCGCCACAAATGTATAGGAAATTGCTGACAAGTCTACCGACCATCAGAGCCCAGCGTTCTCTCCATATCATCTGTACTGGCACCTCATATCTGGATTGTTGTCGTCAGAGAAGTAAGCTACGCACATCCCATCAGAGGGCAATGCAACATACACCTCGGACTTCTGTCCAGTATGTACTCGGAGCTCAGCTCACCTTCGGCAGTCCATATCTAAGCAAGGTTATCCTAATTTGCACAAATTTGAGTGACTTCCATTCTTTGTTTATGTCAAGAGGACATGACCTGTACATCTCTTAAGGTGTCCTCCGTGTTTATATCTCCTGATGAGTTGGAATTTCCACAGATATTGCACCTGAAAAATGCACTGGCAAATCAAGCCGTGGACTGTACCATGATTCCATTAGCTCTATTGTCTATTTCCATTGTTGCAAAAGTTATGCGCTGGGAGAATTTACATGCAAGGTGTGGGCTGAGTCGGGGTCTCAGCACTTGCCGCCCGACCAATCAATCTCGTCTCACATGTCAAAGCATCGCTCAATGACTCATCATAGCCAGCGTGCATTCTCTCTCACTATACCTGTAGGTAACCCAGCTACACATATCCCGATCAGGCTACAAAACAACGGATGCCGCAGCCAACTCGGCCGGTACTCCAAGTCCAGCGATCACTCCATCTCAGCTGTACTCGCCGAATTGTTGTCACCGTTCTGGTCATGCACTACGCATATCACAGCAAACAACAAACAAACATTACACAGCTCTAACAAACGCGCAGCGTGCGCTCCGAGCCCATCTCATTTTTAGGCTATCCAGATCCGAACAGAGTTGTCCCAATTGGCACAAATTTGTTAATTTCCACGCAATGTCTACGTTAACAAACATGACTCGTTCACAGAGATGTCCTCTGTGTTCATGTCTCCTGATGAGTTGCAACATCCACAAATGTTTGCACCTGTAACATGTGAGCTCGCAAAGCAACTCAGGGTTCTCGAAGGCTAATATGGTCCCCAGCAACACTAGTCCCAATGTCCATGATTGCCAACAATATGCACTGTAAGCAAGGGGTGTGGTGAGCCAAGGTCTCACCACTTGCCCCCCACTTGCGCTTTCCCCTCACTACTCTGTATCTCAATACCTATTGAAGGCAAAGCCGTTATTACCACAAGCAAGTACAAAACAAGGTACAATTCTTATGCCGCACCTTCACCCCTATCCATCTTCCCACTCTGCTAGGGGCGTTTGCTGTTGGACGAGGTCTTGCCTCGCATTGTTCCATCATCTCTGGCAATCGAAGTTTGGCATCGCCCATAGTCACGAGGACAGGAAGGATGTGCCACTGATGATGTTCATCATGCGGACTTGTTGCCATCAGGTCATTTGGCTGCACTGCGATTGCGACACTATCTTTGACGCTCCCTCATTCCAGAACGCTATAAGACTTGCACGTTTTGTTCATTCATATCTATCATCCTTTCATTCCAACGCATTATCCGCTTAGCCTCTGGATGTCTTCTCAACAGAACCTCGAAACATTTATCCAGCAGGAGTCAGATTCGTGAGTAACCAGCTCTGTTCAGCGCTAATGACTCTTACCAAGTTGGGCAGTGTGGCTAAACAATATGTCTATACTGCTGCGCTCGGTGAGGAGAGGAGTAATTTTGCGTAGAGCCTTTTCATCTCACTGCTTCGAATAGCACTCTTTGTGTATGATATGCTTTTGACCCTTCACCCTGAAATAAAACATATCTGGGGCAGAAGATTCAAATTAGGAAGGGTCCTATACCTTCTGGTACGGTACCCTCTCATTTTGGTCTTATTATATCCATTTCTACCGTTTTTTTTTTCATCTTTGAAGGTGAGCGGTTATAGCTTACTGAATGACCAGCGCTCACATACCCATCTAGTAAGCTTTTCATGTCGCTTGACACAGTGTCTAATGTCAAAATAGCGCATGCAACGACTGGGTGCGCTTCAATGATATCACAAGTATTTTCCCACTCTTAGGAATACAAGGTGATGATGTCTCTCATTATCGAATGATATGCTCATGTGTTTATCCTTCCAGGACTGCTAATGGCCCGCGCGTATGCCGTATCCCCTTACAAGAAAACGGTTAGTTTGGTGCTTGGTTTTCTCTTGATTGGGATTATCACGTGCAATCTGGTATTTCATTGTTTGTTCTCGCTTGCCTCGTTGTAACGTCTATGGTGATTCATAGTATACTATGATCATTGATAGTTGCACACCAACTGATATGGTGCTGAACAACATTCTATTGTAAGTGATGAACTTTCCTGGATGACGTTTATTGACATTGTTTTCAGGGGTGAGACGTCTCTCGCTTCGCTATAAATAAACCACTCATGTGATTTCCAGTGAATTTCATTAGTAATATATTAGTCATCACTTTCGACACGGTAGTCGTTACAGCCACACTTTCTACCACTCTGGGAACTATGAGGCAGCTAAAAGAGTTCCGAGCGGTCGAGTCAAAGTCGTTAACTCGGGTTCTGGCCGAACAAAGTAAGTAATACCATTCATGTGGCATACGGTGGCTTAATAATAATCCAGGTGTCATGCGATATGGGTATATGCTTCGCGATTGTTGTTCAATGCGGTGTCTAATACTCGATCAGATTTGTGCTCACAATAACACTGACAACCACCATCCTTGACAAGGTATTACCAGTTCTCTTCTGTAGGGTTTGCTGATGAAATGATGATCACAGGTCTTACGAGTGAATACTTTGTTAGCCATTTCTCCATATCTCAACTTACTTATTCCCGATAGCCTACCATTTCTGCGGTCCTTGTTCCCGTCCAGAACAGGTGAGACCTACCCCACAAACATTAGTGTACTTCCTGATACTGCATATAGCCTGTCTGCTATCATCATCTGTCGCATCCATTTGGACCTCCTAGAGATGCATGCGCATCCCAACAGCAGAACACACTCATCTCTCCAACACATAGGAAGCTTCCATGCGGCTACACGACGGATCCACAACGCCGTCATGGATGAATTTGGTGATCGGAGTGTCTCCGAGACTCTCAACACTGGGACCTCCTCATCCGACGACATGGAGCTCCAGGAGCGACATTCCTCTCACACCGAGCGCATAGACCTCGATGAATTTCCTTGGGCGGGAAGGAGTTTGGGAGAGCTGGAGAACACAGCTGCTGCAGAAGAACCGCAGAGTCTGGGTACGCATAGATTTCATTCTGAACTTTTATTGAGGCGGCTGTTGGACTTAGATGAGCTGATATTGACCACAGGGCCAGCTGAAGAAGCTTGAATATATTGAAAGATATATTTTGTCATGTGATGAAGATGCAGACTGGGATTATATAATCCGTATATAAAAGTAGGGTGGGGAATAGCACTCTTCTGTCCATATATCACATCGACGTGGCGACGAAGGCGAGACGGTGGGATGCAGACCATGTAGACCAATTTGACTGACCAAAGCTGATGTCGGTAAAACCCTATTTTAACTACCAGGTCGCCTGGGCGTCAGATATAATTAGGAGTAGTGTGCTTGGAGTCAAATGTGGTGAACAGAAGACACGTACTGGTTTGTTCAAAAATCGGCGGCGCCAGGGATAGAGAGACACCTATCTGAGAAAAGGATATTCACTGCCAGAAAAGGAGAAATTCGGAGTCCGGTGGTTAGTTGGAAAATACAGCGCGACCCGTGTACAGACCATAGCATAGAGTTACGTCGGTCTGATAGAGGAGAATCATGAAAAACATGTAGGTTGCATGGAGTACGTACACGGTGCAGTCGTTGGCTGTGACCTGTAGAAAAAATGAGAAAGATGACACGTGGATGAGCCAGTATTAGCACTTACCAGAATATTTCTAGTTTTGGATATCTATTTCAGGTGGCTATTGAACTGAATACTCGATATTCTCAAAGACAAACGCTTGGTGTTAATATCAAAAGCTCTTGTTCACGCATCTATTACTATAGCAGTGGAACCTGGTAGCAGTGGAAATCCAGCTAGACGTGACCCTCAAACGGCAACAAGCTCTTGTGGATATTTATATGGGCATAACAGGAAGGTCACAGGACCGGGATTCAATAGAAAGGAACCACTAAAAGCATATGGACAGCGTATAGCACTTCCGCAGTACACGTGTATCTGTGGGCTGTGACCTGTAGGAAAGAAAAATGACGATGATAGCACAATGACTGCACCGACCAACGACGAGCATGGAAACAAAACATAGACTAAAACCTAAACTCATTAGAGCTTTAATATATTCAACTCGGTGCAGGTACTACCTCCAACGATCCAAGAGAACCATACAGGTGGGATGTCTATTCTACTCACGGTCGTAATCGGACAATAGTAACTAAAATGGTGACAAGAATTTCGCGGAATCTAATCAGACATTAGGCTTATCGCCGCTATTCCCGATGTTGAAACTTGGAATTTGGAGCTTCGCCCGATGTCCATTGCAATCTAGAAGAACCTTGTGAGCCACACTTGAGAAGAGGTTTTTTATTCCATGTGCTCGTCGCAAGAAAACCCTTAAATACCTTCACTTTGTTATTTTATTATTTCTTCTTCTCCCATCGCGCGGCTTTGGATTACGTAATCTACTGATGCATCAGTAGCGCCGCCTAGAATAAAACCAATAAAAACTAATAAAAACAAGTACTAATGTCAATCCAA
The DNA here is from genome assembly GCA_003314545.1 of Ramaria sp. MG151. NCBI lineage: Eukaryota > Fungi > Basidiomycota > Agaricomycetes > Gomphales > Gomphaceae > Ramaria > Ramaria sp. MG151. The sequence continues at coordinate 6,832 of QMFG01001616.1, read as the reverse complement.
GGCTTTGGGCCTTAGGAAATCATCTGTTTACATCTTTAGAATCATTCGGCCAACGATGCCCGGCCTATGCAGGGACGAACGTGCGCATATATGCGCTTCGGACACGAACGGGCTTCAATAGCCATCGATCGAGCCCCGCGTGGCTTTGAAACACTTCCAACAACTCTTACGACACTTCTATTTCCATTCCGGATCACCCCTATCGTCGCCGATCCACGAGCGAAGCCGATCGCTTCGATTTCATTTAATCAAGCGCCCAGAGCTTCGAAATGGAGTTTCAAGATTTTCTGTCATTGTTTTTCTTGTTCTTTTGACTCAGTATAGTAGTGAAACACATGATCCACAACTCCTACCACCTCACGATCAGTTTCAGGTATTTTAAACATGTTTTAGTACAATTTTTGTGCATTCTTTCCCTCATGTAGTCTGCAACCCCAGAATCGCTCCATCGCCCCAATTTTCTTCTTGGGAACACAAAGGACAATTAACAGTTAGCTCTCCCTATAAGTACGCTTGTAAAATTCTCCAGAATCTAAGGCAGTATAACCTCCACAGTCTCAGAACAGTCTTCAAGTCTTTGCTTGATATCTTTGCAATCCTTGTCTTGTTAACGAATCGTCACCGGCCGTTCGTCATCATTTCAAGAGCTCTATTCGACTCAATAACTATCTCAAAACTGTTAAGTTTGCACTATCTACCTATCTACAAGTCCGCGTCTCTGCACGCGAACTTTAAGCGCTGACAATTTGATTCCGCATCAGCGCATCCCCCGCACTAGAATTCACACACCGCTTAGATTATCTTTTAGGCGCTTAAAAGCTGCCTCAAACAAATTTGAACAAAACGTCAAAAACACTTCAAATAAAATAAAAATAAATAAAATAAAAATTTCTATTTCATTTCTCATTACACTTTACCTGTGACACTCGGCTGTGATCGGAATCAGTGCGTGCTTCCGGATGCACATTCAGGCGCTATGGAATCAAAATGTATCAGTGTCTAATGTTCGAAATATTTCCAGTTCCCATAGACATCACGTGTGCGAAGTAGTTTACAGTCTACAGTATCTTACAGGTCTCTTCGTTACTCGTCTGGGTGGATATCTAGACGGACGTCCCACCATCAGGAACGTCATCGTCATCATCACCGTCTCACCAGGCTATACAGTCCCTAGTAGTGTTGTACGGGGCCGGGCTCCAAGCCCTGAGCCAAGCCAGGCCGAACCCTTGGCTCAATGACCCAAGCCAAGCCCGGACCAGGGCTTTTGGAGGGCTTTGGCTCGGCTTTGATTTTGGAAAGCCCTGAGCCTGGGCTCAGGCCCTGGCTCGAAGCGTGGGGAGGTTGCGCAGGGGACTTGGGCAATACTGTTACTCCAAAAAAAAAAAAATTGTAACTCCGGCGCGTTAATTTGGTAAAAAAGGTTCAGTCCCTCACCACTACCCCATGAGCGACCGACCTAAACACTCCCGCATTGCTGCATTCAAGGTCATTGACCCGCAGAATGCTTCATTGGCTGCCCTCCCATCACACCAATATGCGGCTGACCGAGCTAAGCAAGTGCTGGATCTCACCAGAGATACTACACCTGAAAGGGTTGCCATGGATGTACCAGCATTGGTTCCACGTATGAGCCTGGGTTTGATATTTCTTTTCTCTTAATATTAGAATGTGTCTAACATAGAACTTCCTGCAGGTACTAAGAATGACATTATCATTAGTAGTGATAGCTCTGATGTGGACGCATCTAAAAAACCCGCTAGTGAGTAACTTTATATCTATATTATCACAGATTATGACAAAATCTCTCTAGAAAAAATGAGGCATGAGCATCCTACACAAATTGTGACTCCTCAGTCCAATTGCAACACCCTCATTCACGATATGGTTGTGATAGCGGAGATTGTACCCGTTGGGAGAAATACCACACATGGCAACTCGACCCGTGATATCAGTGCTTTCTTCACCGAAAGTGTTTCTGTGACCCGGCCCACTGGAGAGATTAAGAGCCATAGGAAATGTAACAAATGCCGGTGAGATTTCTTTCGCTAGTATTTATTCTATTAAATAATTTGTCTTAGGAGTGAAATTGTTAGTGATACAACGACCCTTTGCTGCCACATTGAAGCATACCATGAGGTGAGTCCATGAATTTAATAAATTTTTCTTATTCTAACTACCTATGGTGGCTACAAAGGGTGTTTACAACAAGTGGTGCAACATCAATAACTTCAAGACAAAACTCCCAAAGGCGCTCAAGAAAATGAAAGCAGAAAAGGGTCCAAGCTTATCGCAGCAATCTCTTGAGTCTCACCTATGTGAAAAGCGTGCAAGGGAACAATCTTACAGTGACACGGCATTCAGGGCACAACTCATTCGTTGGTTGGCAGTGACTGACCAGGTGAGTTACCTTTTAAGAATTATTGTTCCTAGTGCCTTATGTATTCCTTTGCATTCTTTTACTAGCCCCTGAGGTGCCTTGAACACCCAGAATTTGTTGAACTCATGAAGATTGCAGGACGGGCAAATAGCCACATTAAGATCCCAAGCCAACAAATGACCCGGGATGCAGTTATTGCGACGTTTCAAGAGACCATGACACGGCTCAAAACTCATTTGAATGTATGTTTTCTCATTGATATTATAATAATAACATCACTGACTACGGATTACACCAGAGTTAGGCAGTCTGTGGCACAATTAGTCTCACATGTGATGCCTGGCAGGCCCCAAACACCAACGCGTACTTTGCAGTTACTGCACACTGGATCCAAGAATCCTTGCCAGGGAAATGGGAGCTTAGCAGCTCGCTTATTGGCTTTGTTCAACTTAATAGTGCCCACAATGGTGAACACTTGGGGATGGCACTGTTCAAGGTAGTCAGCCGCCTTGCAAACTCCCACAAGGTATGTACATTGGTCAATTGATGCCCTGTTTACTAATTTTATTTCTTATATACCACTCACACACTCTCAGATAGGACACATAACATCCGATAATGCTGCAAATAATCTGACAATGCTAGAAGTCTTTGCCCGTGAGATTGAGTTTGTAACTGGTCAACCATTCTTGTCACGGGATCGGCATATCAGATGCATGGCCCACATCATTAATCTAGCAACACAAGCACTCATCAAGACATATTCAAAGTCAAAACATTTCAACCCAGAGCATCCAAAGGATCATATTCCTGATACTGATGTACGTGTCCATGACGAAGTAGGCTTGATTCGCGCAATTGCAGTCAAGGTATGTGAATTGTATTTTTAATTCATACATATATTTAATCCATACTATTATACCATTGTCTAGGAACATTCTTCTGCAAAGTGCAAGGAACTCTTCCGATCTATTCAACTAGCCACCCCAAATCCTAATGGTCAGCGGCCACGGCGGATGATCCTAGACATGCCTGTTCGCTGGTCATCCACATATGCCATGCTCCAGCATGCTGATGAGCTCCGAGGTGTAAGTACATAAGGTTTCATGGTGCTTCCTTTTACCACTGACTATTCCTCTTACCTACAGGCTATAGATATATTTGTCCTTCACATGGCACGTGAGGAAGTGGATCGTCAGAAGTGTAACCGGTTAGATGCACTCCAGCTCACTCCAAGGGAATGGGATTGTGTTAAGCAGTTCCTGGATTTGCTTATAGTATGTGTTATTATGTATCATCAATGCCGCACATATGTTATTAACTCTATGAACTATAGCATGCTGAGCGTGCCCAACAAGCATTTTCATCTGAGGGTGGTCCCTCATTACATGCTGCCCTCCCATCCCTTGAAGCCTTGCATAAGGCATGGAGTTCAAGAGTGATCAAAGAGAAATATAGACATTTTTCTCATTCTTTGAATGTTGGTACTACGAAGGTGGCAGAGTATTACAATAAAACCGAGGAAAGTAGTGCATATCTAGTCTCCATTGGTAAGAAATTAATATTTGGTTGTTGATACATGTGGAGTGACCTAAAAAAACGCAGTGTTACACCCTTCCCTGAAGATGAAGCACTTTGTCCGGCACTGGGCATCAGATGAAGTACTACAGGTTCGAGACACTCTTGAAGAACTAGTTAGTGTTCATTTACTTATCCATCATATAAAAAACTCATTGAACCACTATCTACAGTACCGAAATCGCTATGAAAGACTTAACCAAAACACTGAAGTTGTGGCCGGTGTTAATCATAGATCTAAATCATTGGGATCTAAGATTGATACCTTGATGCGTGAGCTCATGTCAAGTGGCAATGACAGCTCAGATGAAGATGAATCTCATCCAAGCCATGCTGACCTCACACGGCCCTGGATCGCTGGCTACAATCTTTATCTACATGCAGTTGATGGTCTGTCTGAAGGACAAACTATTGTGCAGTGGTGGGGGGTATTTATTGTCTACTCTACTAAAATTTTACTTGGTATTAACAATTTACCTGAAGGTCAATGCTCACCGGTATCCAGTGTGGGCTTCCCTAGCCCGTGATTACCTTGCTGTAATGGCATCATCTGTTTCTAGTGAACGTGCATTCTCGTCAGCGGGGATCACTATAACTAAGCGAAGGAACCGATTACATGCTGATGTCGTTGAGGCACCACAGATCCTCAAAGGTTCAATCCGGCATGACATAAATTTCCATCACCCAATGGAAATGATGTCTGAGGAAGAGCTGGAGAGTGAACAAGAGGACATGGACACTCAATAATTTGGTAGTATTATCGGGTTTCCTTATACTATATAACTATGCAAAAGAATTGCATTTTTTCTACTTGCTTGAGCCCGGGCCTGAGCCGAGCCGAGCCGAGCCGAGCCGCATTTCACGGCCTCTGGCTCGGCTCACTTTTCTTCAGGCCAAAGCCAAGCCAAAGCCGCCAAAGCCGAGCCAAGCCGAGCTTTTACAACACTAGTCCCTAGATAACCTCACTGCTACGCGTCGTGCGCCGTTTGGTCATTCCCCTTCACTGGCGCCACATCCGCCGTTAACCCGCGCGACACCGACGAGGGGACGCTCTGCGGATGGATTTTGGCAAGGAGCGACGCTCTTGGGGGGGCCGTAGCTTCCCTGGCAGGGTTCTCTGGCTGCGATGGAGACGGTGCATGTCCCACCACCCACTGTTCCGAGTGCGGAGGCTAGTGGGTACTGGAGCAGAGGAGAACCTGGGCTGAGAGGTGCCGCCCGTTGTGCTGAGGGATGTCTTGTAAGTGGGGTGCACTAGGTACTTTTATATTACGATTGTGCTGACATGGGGCTGGCTGGGTTGTCTAGTTGAGCACACTTCCGACGGTTTTGAGTAGTGATGAGGGCGATTTACTCCCCCTTTCCACTTCTATGGTGTCACATATACACCGTCCTTTTTCACTTCCACGCATTAATACCAATTCCAATCAAAGCAATACCAACACCACTGGGGGGCAAGCACACCCACATTCCAGCGCCGCGCCACCGCCCTCCTTTCGTAGAAACACACGTACACCCAGATGCGTTCAATGGCTGCAGGAAATGACTATACCCAAGCGGAAATATTTAAGAGAGGCGGTAGGTTCCAAGACTGGCTCATTCACGCCTCATTCACATTTTTCTCTCTATACAGATCATTTCCACGGATAAAAATTATACATTATCGTATATACACTCTACTCCATCCAGACGCTTCTGGTGATTCGCATCTATGGGAATAACTCAACTTTGTGCTTTGTGCTATGATCCAGAAAAAGACCTATGCTGCATTTCAAATATTTCTGCTAAGCACCGACTTATTCTCTTTACTCTATTTATTTTCTTCTTTTATAGTAGTGAGTATCTTTTCTCGGCTATGCGTCTCGATCCCCGGTGCTGTTGATTCCTAGACATACAATACGCGACCTGTTCTCGCCACCTACTCCTCACTAGATGAGACACACAGGCGACCTAGCAGTCAGGATATGGATTCAACCGATGGTAGCCTTGATCAGTCCATGTGTCAGGGAATCTAATCTCTGTGCTCACTATGCACAGATCCGTCCATGATACCTACCAGTACTACGTCTGGATACAATCAACTTTGTCTAGGCTCATCGTCTTATCTTCGTCGCCACGTAGGTATATGGACAGAAGAAAACCTCGGGCACTACGCTCTCTCGCTTGCCCCTATGTACCCTTTCCAACCTTTCATACAAAAACTCTAATCAACCTCCGCTTTCTCTCCATAGACCGAGTACATGGGCTGAGCGTTTAACTCACTTGAAGAATGCCTGCATCACCACAACGATCTATGTAAGTGTGACTATAAGAACGGAATCTCAGTCTCGTTCATTAGACTCTTTATTGTAGGTGTAATTACCTATAAGAACGGACTAGTTACAATGTTAATAAAGTTGATGATGGGACAATTTAAGTACTTACATCTCAGTCTCGTTCATTAGACTGAGATGTTAGGATCTATCTACCTAGCTTTTATACGACTCGAAGGTTATTGTAATTACCGGTGCGTCTGACATATTATGTTGGTTTGAAATCCGGTAATAGCCATTACCGGTTCCGGATGACTGCGCTCGTACTATTCCGCTTCGTCATCATCGTCCGACACTCCCCCTCGAGCGCAATCACTCAAGACGTTCCTCCGTAGTTTCTCTAGGCGCGGTCGCGGCAGGGCCTTCGTAAACATATCGGCGGTGTTTTCTTCAGTTGGTATGTATTTGAGATCAAAAACACCATTCCAGACAAGGTCGCGAATGAAGTGGTATCGGATATCAATATGCTTGGTACGTGCGTGAAACTTGTTGTTCGCTGCCAGTGTGATTGCACTCTGATTGTCGCAGTAGATAGTGATAGGTGTCTTGACAGGTTCATAGAGTT
>QMFG01001615.1:0-25056 GCA_003314545.1 Ramaria sp. MG151 | reverse complement strand
CATGACACAGCCTCTGCCACCTTCCCTTGCTCTCACACTACACCAAGTGTGACTGCCCCAGCGCTGCAGAGACACCACTCTGTGTGTATCCCAGGGCAGATTCTGTTAAACGAGCCGAGGATCAAGGAGAACAATATCCTGTGGAATATCTCAATTCTATTATCATGGGTGGGTTGCCTCCATCCCAGCTTGAAGTGAAATAAGGTGTACCTTTGATGCTCCTTCAGAATCTGGCTCCTGGCCTGGGACTCTATAATGGAACAAGGCTTAGATTAATGAATATGACCAACAAAGTACTACATGTGAAGATCATGACTGGACCATGTGCAGGACAGTTAGCATTCATTCCTGGGATTACTCTAACACCATCCTCTGAGGAGCTACCATTTGAGTTACATCAATGTCAGTTTCCTGTACATTTGGCATTTGCAATGACTATCAACAAGTCCCAAGGACAGTCTCTAGGAACAGTAGGGATAGACTTGGAATATCCTGTGTTTGGACATGGACAGTTTTATGTTGGTGTATGAAGAGGGAGAAATTGGAGGAAAGTGAAAGTTCTCCTTAAGGAAGGTAGAGAAAGGATGAGTATTGTGTATAAGGATGTACTGCTCAGGGCCTGATTGAGTGAGTGATTTAGTTTTTGATTTATTTAGTTAGATATGATAGAACTGATAAAGAGGATTAAAAAGACAGAGAAAAATGTAGATGTATAGATGGAGGGAAATAGGATGAATGTTGAGAAGGGATGAAAGAATGAAAGTAAGGAGTGAAAGGAGTAAGTACAAAGATTCAGAAAGACAAAGGTGTTAAAGGTAGTTAAAGAGACAGTAGAATTAGTTAAAAAATAAAGATTGAGAAGTGTAAAGGTTCAAGGGTGGAGTAAGAATTCACTCTCTTGCATGGAAGCTGAGCGTAGTGAGGATTTGCCTTCTTGCATCAAAGCCAAGCGCAGTGAGGGTTCGCCTCTTGCATGGAAGCCGAGCATAGCGAGGGTTCGCCACAGGAGCTGCCGGGTGGCCGAAGGCCACCAGCGCAGCTAGTCCCTGTGTATTGCTCGTTGTATGGGCGCTTATTACGTAAGCGCCCACGCCATTAATCCCTGGAGACGTGGGAATGCTCTCTTTAACAGAGCTTTCACCATCTGTTCTCCAGGTATGTGTAGTTACATGTTATTTCACAAATATATCTAAGAGAGCTTTCACCATCTGTTCTCCAGTGTCTGTGATCATCCTTCAGCACACTAGTCCTTAGGATTCACCTCCAACACCATCTTTCCCCCAAACTTTGTCTGGATGCCATTGGAGCAGCCACTCTCTCATTCACCCCCTAGACACTTTAGACACTGTGCTCTCATCAGCAGAGGCAGCCACAGTTATGCACTTGGCCTGCCTTGCACATAGCTCTCATATTCACTTTCTTTAAATACCGCATGGCAACACATGGCAATTAATGCAAGGAAATGCTCCAAATTTTCCCTTTTCAAGATATTAATAATGTTTATTCCAACTAAAAAATTGGAGACACTGTTCAGAGCCATGGTAGTCCCGACATATTGGAAAAATTGTAGTGTAACCCGATGATGCTTTCACTTCCACTCAAAGTCCCTCCCGAGATGCTTTCCAGAACTTGTTATTATTATCTATCTACCTTGCAAACATCAGATTACATAATCCATTTGATGGATCAGTAATGCCGCTTGAATAAAAACAGAAAAACATCACAAAAATATTACTAAGCTCAATTCAAAGCTTTAGGCTTTAGAATGCATTCTGTTTACATTTCTAGAATCAATCAGTGAAGCATCCCCAAGCCCACACAAGCATGAACACATCCATATATGCGTTCAGACACAAACAGGCTCAAACAGCCACCAATCAGGCTCCACACATTTCTGAAATACTTCCAAACACATATAAAACAATCTGTTTACCATATCAATCCACCCCTATCGTCACCGATCCCCAAACAAAGCTGAATGCTTCTATTTCATTTAGACAAGCACCCAGAACTTCAAAATGAAGTTTCAAAAGGTTTTCCCTATCTTTTTCCTTGTTCTTTTGATTGAATAAAATTGTTGCATACATGATCCGTAGTTCCCATAGCACACAGATCAGTTTCAGGTGCTTTAGATAGCTTTTAGTTACATATTTGTGCATTTTATCCCTCATGTAAACTGCAACCCCAGAACCACTCCATCACCCTATTATTTCTCTTTGATTCACAAAGGACACACACTAGCTAGCTTTTCCCTTAAATATGCTTGTATTTCTCAGTACAATCTAAGGCAGTAAAAACTCCACAAGTCTCCCATATTCTGAATCTCCAGCTTTATATCTCTGGAACCGTTCTACTGTTAGCAAATTGTCACTGGCCATTTGCTCTCATTTCAAGTGATCTATATAACCAAACAATTATCTCAAACTTGTTAAGTTTGAGCTTTATCTCTGTTACAAGTGTCACATCAGTGTACGCGAACTTTTAACACTGACAATTTGCTCCCGCATTAGCGCATCCCCCGCATCTCAATAGAACTCCACTTAGATTATCGAACAAGTGCTTAAAGCTCGCATTGAACAATCTTCAATAAAAATTCAAATAAAATTCAAACAAAATACAAAACAAATACAATAAATATTTCAATTCCTTTTCTTTTTAGAACTTTGTTTTGACTACCCTGTGTGGGAAAAGAAACCCCAGACGGTTCACTGATTAACAACACCCTATGGCAGTGAAATCTGATTGCTATTCAGTACCTCCCCCTCTAACAGCCCGCATTAATTATTTAATCTCACAAGCTCATCCCTGTCACGATCATGATTTATGGTCTGTTCCGCCTTCCGAACCACCCAAACATCACATTTCCAAATCAACTCTTCGGAACCCGAATCATAGGCAGACTCGTCACACATGAACCACCCAACACTTCGTCACCCCTAACACCTTGAATTGTCCTAGCAACATCACAGGGACCCAAACAAGAAATCAGGTTCTATTATTAGCCTTTCCTCAGAAAAGAAGCATCTACACTATCCCCATCACTATCCCCATCTATTTCTAGGAACTCAATAGCAGGGTCGATTCTATGCTTCTAAAAGCTTATGGTGACAACACATACAATTCAATATGTGGACACGTTCATCCCCAACACTCAGGGCTGTTGTTTAAGGAAGTGAAACAAGGGTTTGTCTACCCGAAATGACATACAATTCGGAAACAGGTTTCATGATTTATTCCTAGTTCGTTAAACCCTTTTCTCATTCACAATTTTCACCCCACTCTTGTTCTCTATTTTCTATGGTCATTAATTAGCATACATGTACCTTAGCTACTTTTCCAATCCTTAACGGACTACTCCCCATTCACCCCTTGCCTCCGAACGTCCCAGTATATAAGTAGCACATTCGCATGTATGTTCTTTAGTTCAATTATTGCACGTCTACTTGATTGATCTACTTGACTTAACAATTCGTCATGAACAATCAAAAAGAACAACTTCATTTTGAAGTAAGTCCTATAAAACTTATCAATTTGGATTTGATTATACTTCAAAAGAATGTAATCATATTGGGTGTGATCGGCATGAGCTATACGGTTCATCCGATCTACGAGATAGAATCCTTTCGGAATATCTATCTCTTCAGAATCATGCACTTCTTCGCAAACATTCCAAAAGCCCATCGCTTTTACTGTAGGATTGCCCTTCATTTTCAAACACCATCTTCTTTATGTGAAAACATTTTCTAATGTTATTACTAACAATACATTTATCCATAACACTTCTCTTGAATAATTGGATTCTGACAATCCTGTTCCCCATCTTCTCAGCACTCTTACACTTTTGTCAACTTTTATCACTACATCCTTGATGCTGCCAATACTCTGCCCCAAGCATCTTCCACCTCAAATACCACGCTAACCCATGTACTCTCACGCACTGCCCAGCTTCGTCCCTAGATTTGCCATATATGCAACTCTTAACATCCTCCCAAGATCCTAAAAACAAGGGTGGCTGGCTGCGGCATAATTCAAATCTAACATATCTGGGAGGTGGAGGGGATGGAAGCATCACCTGCATCCACGCTGGTTGCACCCACATCACAGCTTGAAATGCAATTTATAATCCTCAAGAAGCATCCACGTGTAACAAAGACCATCAGATGTCAGACTGCCGAATTTGAGATATTGTTGCAGTACCAAAGGTTCTTTCTGATCTTATCTAACGCAGAACTCTTATTCACAAGAAGTTCGACGCCATAAGAGTAAGACTGCTTTGTGCAGCAGGATCCCAATGACGTTGTTTCTGTTCCAATCCCATGATGCTAAAACACACCTTCTCAAATATCATCCGCAGTAACTAAGGGAAAAATGGTCCCCTCCAATCTGCAATTTTGTGACACCAAGTTCTCTCAACACCATGATTTTTCAATTGCACCAACATCTCAAAATATCCTGCTTAACTCACTCGACTTTTTGGTTTGACTTTACAGCAACACATCATAGAGGCACTGACCTGTACAACATCGACCTTGCAGTGTTTGTATAATTTTTTTCCTTAATACATCCTTTCGGGTGGTTATGTGACCTGAATTGTGCAATTTGTCAGTTTATTGATTATCTATGAAGTTCTTGTTTGGGAAATGATTATGCCTCCCAAACATCAAGATAACATCTCATGTGAGGAATTTTGAGTGTACCCTTAACAATTAAAAAAAGTGTTGGTTATTGACAGGTAGTGTATTGTACTAGACTGAATTGTTGGCCTATGATTTTATCTCAGCACACTCTTTCCTTTATTTCATAGAATATCTTCCTTTGTTCCTTTTTACCTGTTATCTGGGGACTTAGTTAAGTGCTATTATATGTTATTATTATCTATCTATCCTGAAAACTTTTAATTACATAATCCATCTGATGGATCAGTAGAGCCGGTTGAATAAAAACAGAAAATAACCATAAAAACATTGCTGATCTCAATTCAAGGCTTTTAGCCTTAGAAAACCTTTTGTTTATATTTTTAGAATGAACCGGTGAAGCACCCCCAAGCCCACGTGAGCATGAATACATGCATATATGCATTCGGACATGAATGGGCTCAAACAGCCAGTGATCGGCCTTCATGTGTTTCTGAAACACTGTCAGATTCCAAATAATAGCAATAGATGTTGTGGGTTAGTAAAAGTGTTCGGAAACATCCCAAATAGTAATAGGGTGGTTTTAGAAAGCAAATGGAAATCCTACAGTAAAAGCGAATGACTTTCGGAACGTCTGCGAATAACGTGCATAGTTCCGAAGAGACAGAAATTCCGAAAGGATTCTATCTCGCGAATCAAATGAACTTTGCAGTTCATGTCGATCACAGTCAATGATCTTACATTCTTTGAAGTGGATTTAACTAATAAAAGTTGAATTGAAGGGCTTACTCAAAAAATAGACAGTTGTTGGTGAAGTTGAGTTGGGAGCGAGTTTGGCAAGTGTGAGTAGAAAATCAAGTTGACATATGATAATTGAACTAGGGAATGTACATGCGAATGTGCTAGCTTATATACTGAACCATTCGGGAGAAAGAGCGAATGGGAAAGAGTCCGTGATGGTTAGGAAGTAGTCAAGGTACATGTATACTAATCAAAATCCATAGTAAACAAGGAACAAGGGTGGTAGGAAAATTGTGAATGAAGAAAAAGATTAATGGACCCATAATAACTCTTGAAACATGTTTCCGAATCGCATGGCTCTTCGGGTAGAATTAACCATCCCTAAATCCTTCGGAGGGTCATCCTGAGGGTCTAGAACATTCATACCATAGAACATAATGATATGGAATGTCATCGCAAGCTTCCTCACAATAGAAACAACTCAATCAATGAGTTCATTGGAAAAGATGGGGATAGTGATGGGGATAGTCAGGGTGCTTCTTTTCTAGAAAAGATTATGATCGGACCTGATTATTGATCGTTTCACTAAACACTTCATGGAGTAATTCCTGAACTGGATTGGGTGACTGGATCAAATGTATGTGAAGCATTGATGCAAGGGTGATTCGGAATTTGGAAGATCCATTCGGAAGGATTGGTTCGGAAGGACAATGATGGATGTGAGGTGTCCATATTGTGATCATGACAAACACTTCCAAACACCAATAATACAATCTATTTACCATTTCAATCCACCCCTATTGTCACCAATCCCCAAACGAAGCTGAAGTTTCCTTTTCATTTAGACAAGCACCCAGAGCTTCAAAATGAAGTTTCAGAAGTTTTCCTATCATTTTTCCTGTTCTTTTCAACTGAATAAAATTGTTGCATACATGATTTGTAGTTCCCATAGCACACAGATCGTTTTAAGTGCTTTAGATAGCTATTAGTTACATTTATGTGCATTTCAACCCTCATGTAGATTGCTTCCCCAGAACCGCTCTAATAAGAAATATAATGGGAATTTTTATTTATTTTATTTGGATTTGTTTTGTTTTGTTTTTGAGTTTTCTTCAAGTTTGCTTAAGGTGAGCTTTAAGTGCCTAAAAGATAATCTAAGTGAGATATGTATTCTAGCACGGGGGATGTGCTGATGCGGGAGCAAAATGTCAGTGCTTAAAGTTCATGTACAGTAGTGATGCGGACTTGTAGATAGAGAGATAACAGTAACTTAACAGTTTTGAGATAACTGTTGGGTCCAATAGATCACTTGAAATAATGACGAACGGCCGGTGACGATTCATTAACAAAGCAAGGGTTGTAGAGATATCAAGCAAAGAGATAGAGAAGATGCCAGAGATGTGGAGGTTATACTGCCTTAGATTCTGACGAGAATTACAGGCGTACTTATAGGGAGAGCTAGCTAATAATTGTCCTTTGTGTTTCCAAGAATAATAATGGGGCGGTGGAGCGATTCTGGGGTTGCAGTCTACATGAGGGGAGGAATGCACAAAAATGTATTAGGAGTTGTCTGAAGCATCTGAAACTGATCTGCATGCTATGGGAATTATAGATAATGCAATTAACTATGATACTCAATCAAAAGAACAAGAAAAAAGATGAAAGAAAATTGTGAAACTCCATTTTGAAGCTCCGGGCGCTTGTTTAAATGAAATTGAAGCAATCGGCTTTGTTCGGGGATCGGTGATGATAGGGGTGGTTGGAAATAGAAGTTGAATTGTCATATGAGTGTTTGGAAGTGTTTCAGAGCTATGTGGGGCTCGATCGGTGGCTATCAAAGCCCGTTCGTCTCCGAAGCGCATATATGCGCATGTTCGTTCCTGCATAGCCTCGGGGATCGTTCGCCGAATGATTCTGAAGGTGTAAACAAAATATATTCTGAGGCCCAAGGCCTTGAATTCTCATCAGTAATGTTTTTATATTGTTTTTGCATTTTGTTCTGCCCAGCGCTACTGATCCATCAGTAGATTATGTAATGTGATCTTCACGTGGTAGATAAATAATAATAACACGCTCCATCACCCTGTTATTTCTCATTGATTCACAAAGGACACACACTAGCTAGCTTTTCCCTTAAATATGCTTGTATTTCTCAGTATAATCCAAAACAGTAAAAACTCCACAAATATCCCATATTCTCAATCTCTCGCTTTATATCTCTAGAACTCTTCCTCTGTTAGCAAATCATCACTGGCCGTTTGCTCTCATTTCAAGTGATCTATACGACTCAACAATTATCTCAAACTTGTTAAGTTTGAGCTTTATCTCTGTTACAAAACTCGCGTCAGTGTACGCGAACTTTTAGCGCTGACACTTTGCTCCTGCATCAGTGCATCCCCCACATTTCAATAGATCTCCGCTTAGATTATCAAACAAGCGCTTAAAACTTGCATTGGAGAATCTTCACCAAAATTCAAATAAAGCTCAAACAAAATACAAAATAAATACAATAAATATTTCCATTTCTTTTCTTATTATTATACCTTCAAACCAGCACGTACATAATTACAGGGTCACATCACTGGGACACAAACCTATGAGATCATACAACAAGATACATATTCAAAGACATATAAAACAGGGTTCAACACACACATACACTTTCACATAGTTGAATGTTTCCAAACAGCACACCCAGGTGACACATGTGGCTACCTGACCACAATGTATGCCCACATCAGGCCAACTATAGACTCCCATGCCCACTGCTTAGTTATATTTCATTCACTTTTCTTCCTTCCTATATCAAATATATGTTGAATGTCACTACTGTAGTTTTGACACTTATAGACATGAGTTTAGCTACAGGAATCAATAGAATAGAGTTAGACCTGTTCCACCTGCCTCACCCCCCATCCCTTCTCAAATATTCCAGAGTCATTCCACCCCCCTGATTCCTTCACCATCCATTAAATAAATACTATAGAGGTTTATTCACTTAGATATGCTTGTAGTTCAGACATACAATTTCACAGCAGAATATCCCCAAAAGTTCCTCAGTGCTCTCAAAGATAGTTAATAGCTCAACTATCAGCACAATTGTCAAAGATTGCTCTTGGACATTTGCTTGCACTTCAAATAATTTATCCAACATAAGTGTTATCTCAAAACTCCTAAGTTTCTACATTATCTCTTTATCTTTGCTTGCATACCATCATACACAAGCTTTAGATGCTAAACACATTTGATCCTGTAGCACTGCCCTGCATCACTATTCAGTCCCACTGATTAGGTAATTGAGCAAGTACCATCAGTAATAAAACAGATTACAGGAATATTATAGCCAAAGATAAAAGATTAAGAATAAAACAAAATAGCTATATGTTATAATCATATTATGAGTCTGTCACCACTGATTTTTTCCTCCAAAAGACATCTTCAGAAGGCTTGATTTGGAACCTGAACCACCACCACCTTGATCAGGACATTTGCACTCAATAACCCTGTCACCTATAAAGTTACCTGAATCACTCCATTGATGTTTAGTGAAACAATCATTAGCCAGGCCTGATCACAATATTTTCTTGGAAATAAGCACCCTGACTATCCCCATCACTATCCCTATCTGACTGAGCCTATTCTATGCTCCTGAAGCTTATGATGATGAGAAATACCATTATATTCTATGGTATAAGTGTCCCTGACATTCAGGATTACCATCTGAAGGGATAGCATGAGGTTGTCTCTACCCAAAGAGTCATGTGATTTGGAAACATGTTTCAAAATGTGTTTTTGGTCTGTTAATCTTTTTCTCCATTCACAATTTTCTTACATCCCTTGTTCTCTCATTTCTATTGCTTTTAATTAGCATACATATACCTTACCTACTTCCCAACCCTCATAGACTTTTTCCTATTTGCTCTTCCTTCCAAATCCTTTGGTATAGGTAGCATACTCACATGTATGTTCTCTAGTTCAATTATTGTACTTCTAGTTGTTTGCCTTGCTCAAACCTGTCAACTCATTGTGAACTACCTTGAACAAAAGTCTTTGGACAACTATACCTTTGAGTGACCACTCAAACATTATTGACTGTAGCCAACATGGGCTTGCAAAGTCCATTCATGTAAGGGCAACCTTCCTAGCACCTGCAGGTGCCTAGTAGAGGGGAAATCAAAAGAGAAAAGTCTAAGGGTCCCACTACTAGTGAAAAAACTATATATGACTATCAAATGCCCAACCAGGGGCACTCCTACACACTGTCAACCCTGCCCAACTTCTATCCCCATAAGGTGCTTTGTCCCTGACAAAGGCCAGATTTTGGGCTGGATGTCCAGGTTGCACCCTGAGGTAGTCTGATGTTTTGGACCAGAGGTCTGAGACTTCAGACTCAGGTTCTCATGCTTTGGACTTGTGTCCTGAGCATGCAAAGGTCTAGACCACAGAGATGTAGAATTTGGTGTGTTGACTGAAAATCAGTTGTCCCCTGACAATTCAGATCATAAGATAGAATTCCTTTGGAACATCTATCTCTTCAGAACTATACATCCCTTTGCAAGCATTCCAAAGGTCATTTACTTTTGCTGTAGGACTCCAATTAACTTTCAAAAATCATTCTATTACTACTAGTAACATCTCTGATTGCCAAACTAACATTATATTCATCTGCAACTCTTATCACTTATAATTCTGTTCTGACACTATATTCCACAGATCTTATAATTAAATACCCTTTATGTAAGCTAGTCTAAAAAGTGGTAATTGAGACTTATTCTTTGTCCAGTGTATTAACAAGTCCTAAGGACTTTTGTGTGACACTGTTAGTTGTCTTCTACAGATTTTTCACAAATATATTCTGGAATAACTATTCTCTACATCATTTCCCTACCCACCTTATATACCTATGGACTGCCTATGTATTCTATCTATGTCACTACCATTTGCTAGACTGTGCTATGTTATAAATATTAAATTATGATACAAGTATTCAGTGGCAATTGAAAATATGAATCTCAGTCTTTAGACTCTAGATATTATTGTAGGTATAAGCACCTGTAAATATTTATATTTTGAGTGAAAAAGAAATATACCTATTTGTTTTTATGTTTTATATTTGTTTTATCTTTTCTGGTGTTCAGGTGAATGTGATGGTCCCTATCAATTATATAATTGATTTTTATATTCTGATCTAAACAGATGCTAGTGGATTCAAATAGGTTCAGCATCTAAAGCTTGTATGCAGTGATGCAAGTGTTGGAGATAAAAGATAATCTCTGAACTTAGCAGTTTTGGGAAAATACTTGGGCTTGTAGATATTTGGAAATGCAAGTGAACAATTCACTATTAGTTTCCTAATAGTTGAGCTTTTAGACTATCTTTAGAAAGTCTGGGAAAGTATTTGGAGTTTTTACTGACTTGATTACTTCTCAGAACTACAAGCATATTTAAGGAAAAATGTACCTATGATTAGTATCTAATGGAGGCAGAAGAACATGTAGCTATGGAATGACTTTGTAATATTCTAATATAATTGGGGTGATGATGGATGTGAAACCGGGGTATTTACTTTTAATCTATTGTTAATATTCTTGAAACTTATTCTAATAAATCAGAGTACTACAAAAATCAGGGTCAACAAGTTTTCATATTCATAGAAGAGATAGTGGAGCAAGGGAAGTGAAACAATGGCCTTGTGTATGCACAGCCATCCCAAAGCAGTCAGAAACACTGATGGCTCGGCAGTGCTTCAGTACCTGTTCCTGTTTATAGGAAGCATTCATGTAGATGGTGTTTTATCTTTGGAGACATTTCATGTCTCTGGATGTGAATGGGTGATTGCATGTGTGTGAACATGCATGGTTGTGAGTGTGCAATCATCCACAGTAACAAGCCAGTGGACAAGCCACATCTATTTTCAATTCAACTCTGCCAGTGCCATTTTCTTCAACCTTAGCCATTGTCTCACATTGCCTTTATGCTGACACCGCCATCTTTTATCATCGTTGATTATATAATCAATTTGATCAATCCATATGTTGCCATCCATAATTTCCACATCAACTCATAACCAATACTCCATTGAATTGCAACCCATAGAAGGATGAGCTGAATGCCATTTTCCAATCACACCAACATACCCTAATCCTGCTCATCTCCATCGCAAGCTCTCTAATCCTAATCATCATGACACTTATGCCATTGGAGAGCCAGTATATGTCAATGACTCCTCAGAACCATTCATATTTCTTGGAAATAAAAGGGTATACCATCATGCAGGACAAGAGGAATATGTGGCAGAATTCAAGGGACCACACCCAGAATATCCTCCCCTGTCTATTCAACTTACTCTTCATCATAGAATCCAGAAGGATCACATTTTCCACCCCACTCATCAACCATTCATGGAAACATTCATGAACAGCCTTCTGACTCATTCTATATCCAATTCCCTTAGGAGATATTGGACAAGTTGAGGAATATTATTGGTGGACATTTCTTTTGTTCTTTTATATGACACATTATCTTTTTCACCTGACCTTTGCCTTGTTCTATGTTTGATAACTTTTTCTCATCATCACTAACTCTCATTCTATTCTTGTACTAATATTCCCACTCCACACTTCTTTCCCCTATCCTGACACATTCTTGCTCATCTGCTTTGGCAGATACTCCTTTCTTGATTTCTTTCCTGTACTTTTTGTTCTTGTGCTTTGTCATGCACCACTTCTATTCTTACCAAGCACTGGCACTATTTAAACAGCAACTTGTTACACATATTCACCAACCATTCCAATGGTATGTAACAGTACCTCCCCCTTAGGTACTAAGCTCTTGAGGTACCACAGTGATGACATCTTAACAGCTTTCCTAGGCCTGTCTGTGACTTCCCCCAAGCACCCTAATTACTGTTTGACATAGCAGACCCCCATGATGTTATTAACCATCATGTAAGCCAGGGTTCCTGGGGTCCAAGTGATTGCAACAACCCCCCAAATTTTTGTGCATGCAGGGATTTGAACCACTGACCTGGTCAGTCTAGCATCTGTGAAAAGCAACAAATTCCCCACAGTGAGTGTTCTTCCAACTGGGCCAAAAGGCTACTGTGCCAAGTTATCTGACATTGGTCTGTGGGCACTATTTAAACAGCAACTTGTTACACATATTCACCAACCATTTCAATGGTATGTAACACTATCCCCCCCCCCCCCAGTAATTTCTATGGTATTCCTCCATTTACCTCCCACTTTGCACAGACCCTTAAGAAGATTGTCTACTTTTTGGAGGAGCAGCATGAGGTTCAGAACAAGTCATTGATATTGAGATCTAACAGTGATCTCAGTTGTTGTAAGTAAATCATGTAAGTACCTAAACAACAATCTATAATATATATATAAGCATAGAATAGGGTGTAAGGATATTGTCTCACCTCATTGTAAGTAACAGACTGAGGGGATGAAAATGGAGTAAAGATTAATAAGAAAAGAAAATGGAAATTTTATTACATTTATTTTATATTTTGTTTGTATTTTGCTTGAGTTTTGATGAAGTTCTTTCAACATGAGCCTTAGGCGCTTGCTTGATAATCTAAGCGGAGATGTATTGGAATGCAGGGGATGCACTGATGCAGAACAAAGTGTCAGCACTTAAAGTTCGCATGCAGCGACGTGTGCTTAGTGAACAGAGATAAAGTGCAAACTTAACAAAATTGGGATAACTATTGAGTCGTATAGATCCTTTGAAATGATAGCAAACGGCCAGTGACGATTTGCTAACAGATAACTGTTGTAGAGATATCAAGCTAGAGATTTGGAAAATGGGAGACTTTGTGGAGTTTTACTGCCTTGGATTGTACCAAGAAATACAAGCATATTTAAGGGAAATGCTAGCTAGTGTGAATCTCTTGTGAATCAATGAGAAACAACAGGGTGGTGGAGTGGTTCTGGGGTTGGAATCTACATGAGGGATGAAATGCACAAAAATGGAACTAATAGCTATCTAAAGCACTTGAAACTGATCAGTGTGCTATTGGAACTACAAATCATGTGTACTACAATTTATCTTTAGTGAAAGGAACAAGAAAAAAGATTGGAAAATTTCTGAAACTTCATTTCGAAGCTCCGGGCACTTGTTCCTAATGAAATGGAAGCATTCAGCTTTGGTCGCGGATCAGTGACAATAGGGGTGAGTGGAAACAGTTAATCAATAGTTAGATTAAGTTTTGGAAGTGTTTCAGAGTCACGTGGATGTCAATTGTTGGCTATTTGAGCCTGTTTGTGTCCAAATGCATGTATGCACCTGTTTGTGCTCATGTGGGCTCAGGGATGCTTCGCCGGTTGAATCTAAAATTGTAAACAAAAGGTTTTTTAAGGCTAAAAGCTTTGAATTGAAATCAGCAACATTTTTATGGTTATTTTCTATTTTATTCAGGCAGCTCTACTGATCCATCAAATGGATTATGAAATCCATTGTTTGCAGGATAGATAAATAATAATAACAAAGATGTGATATATACTATAGATTCACAGTCAGTGGAAGTGTGGCTGTGTAGTTGGTGGACAAGTGGATGTACAGACAAGGCCATTCTTTAGCTTCAACAATTGGCAGAACAGTGGAAGGCCAACAAGGTTCAGGAAGGCACCTCCAATGCACTCATTGACATCTTATACCAGGGGCTTCTTTATAACTAACTTGAATACATTTTGTGATTAATCTTCAAAAACAATGTATCTTGTTTTCACACTAGTAGGATGTCTGGCATGATGGGCAGGACAAAGCAAATGGCAGTTGTCATGGGGTGTCACAGGAAGAGTTAACTCTTAATGTGCTTATGTTATAAGAAAGGTAAATAGCTTTGTCACACTCTGATAATTATGAGTAACTAATGCTCTCTAATGCATCCTATGTTACTGTTAGAACCTATGCTGTTGAGCCGGGCCCTGAACCTCCGGGCCCTTGGGCCTGAACCTCCATTCACCTCAAACTTGTTTCGTACCTATTTCTATCTTGCATTTGATCTCTCTTTGCATAGCTTATGACCCTGACTTTGGTCATTTCGGTTCCCAATCCCCGAACCCCCTCATATATATGCTACTCATTTATGTACATGGAAGCCAGTTCTGATATTGACTAAGATACCCAATATACTTCTACCTTTAATCCTTATGCCCCTTCGTTCTCTTTACTAAAGGTCATGCCCGAACTTCGGGTGACCTTGGGCCTCATCCAAAATATGGGACAGGACTCTGAGCTGGCACAGCACATTGTCAGAATCCAAATATCAGTGATAAAAGTTGTAGATGAGTGAGGTGTTAGTGATTCTATTCGGAAATGTTTCTAATGATAGTAGAATGATATTCAAAAGTGAAGATAAATCCTACAGTAAAAGCGAATGACTTTTGGAACATTTGTGAACAGAATGCATAATTCCGAAGATATAGAGGTTCCGAAAGGATTCTATCTCGTAGATCAAATGAACTTCACAGTTCATGTCAATCACAGTCAATGATTTCACATTCTTTGAAGTGGGTTAAACTAATAAAAGTAGAATTGGAGTGCTTACTCAAATATGAAGTTGTTGTTCAAGGTGAGTTGTAGGATGAGTTGGCAAGAGTGAGTAGAAAGATCAAGTTGACATACAATAATTGAACTAGGGAATATACATGCGAATGCTCTACCTATATACCGAGCAGTTTGGAAGGGAGGGCGAATGGGAAGTAGTCCATGGGGATCGGAAAGTAGCCAAGGTACATGTACACTAATTAATGACCATAGGAATAGAAGAACAAGGGAGGTAGTAAAATTGTGAATGATAGAAAAGATCAACGGACCATCAATAGCTCTTGAAACATGTTTCCAAATCGCATGGCTCATTGGGTAGGGATAACCATGTGCAAATCCTTCGGAAGGTGATCCTGTGAGTCTAGAACATTCATATGATACAGTCTGATGATAGGGAATGTCATCGCAAGCTTCAATAGAATGGAAATAACTCGATCAATGAGTTCATTGGAAAAGATGGGGATACTGATGGGGATAGTCAAGGTGCTTCTCTTCTAGAAAAGGTTATGATCGGACCTGGTTATTGATTGTTTCACTAAACACTTCATGGAGTGATTCCTGAACTGGATTGGGTGACCGGATCAAACATGTGGGAAGAATTAGTCGAGAGTGGTTAAAAATTCCAAAGGGGATCTTCGGAGATGATCGGAAAGCCATACTTCGGTGCAATGACAGGGAGGTGTTCTAAAGCACTATCGTGACACACATAAGCTGAAGCCAAGTCCCATTCAACTCGTTTGCCAAGCCTCAGCCCTCCTCGGCAACCCAACCCCAAACCTTGGTCAACTCTACCCTGAGTCCCAACCCTATCTCTGCCTCCATTCTGATCTAGTTCTTAACAGTTACCTCATACATGTGATAGAAATTGAATGAGAGAAGTTTTTATATTTATTTTATTTTAATTCTTTTATTTTGTATTTCTTTTGATATCTTTTGAGGTGGCTGTGATGGTGCCTATCAATTAAGTAATCAAGGGATTCTATTCTGATACAGGGAGGTGCTTTTGGAATCAAAAGTTTAGTATCTAAAGCTTGTGTACTGTAGTATGTGAGCAGAGATAAGATTTTAAGTGCAAACTTAACAGTTTTGGGATCACTGTTGATCCTGGTGGATAGTAAAATATCTGATGGAACAACTAGTGACAATTCCTTATCAGAGAGTTGATAACTGAGCAAAGTAGCTATCAAAGAGACAATCAAACAACTTTGGAGTTTTTACTGCCTTAGTTTATTCATCAGAACTACAAGCCTACTTAAGTTATTTGACTACTATGATAGCTATCTAAAGGATGTAAAAGAAATGGAGGTGATGGAATGACTAAACTAGGGGGCTGATGTGTATGAAACAAAGGTAGCTACATGTAATCTATTGATGAACTTCCTGAAACTTATTCCTATATTATTGAGAACTACAAAGTATTTGATCAACATAGTTTTGATATTGGAGAGAAAAAGAAGAGGGTGAAAAGTGTCTGGATGGCAGGGTCGATTGTCTGTGGTCATCCCAAAGCAGACAAAGGCACTGATGGCTTGGCAGTGCTTTGGTTCCTGTCCATGTGTGTCAGAAACATTCAGCTAGATATGTGAATATCTCTAGTGGCAATTGGTCATCCAAAGGAGCTTGTGGGTGATTGTTCATGTGTGTGAACATGCATGGGTGGGTGTATGCATCTGTTTGTGGGTGCATGGGCTCACAGATGCTCAGATTTTTGGTTTGTGAGTTGGGGAAGATGATTCTTAGGTGTTAAACCCTGAATCAAGTGTGTGGTAGTATATCCAGGTCTATGGTTGTGTTTTCTTTGTTTTCTTTGATGTGACCTTGTGATTATGTAATCAAGAGTGCAAATATACAATAACACTTAGGTTGATAGTGATATGTGAAAGTGATCAATTGAAGTGTGGAACTTCAATTGACACTGTAGTGAGAGTTGGTGTGTATGAATTGTGTTCTGCATTGATAGCCTTATGGTGCAAGCCTGTGATTATGTGAGTGTATGTTTGAGTGTTCAATAACATGGTTTACATTGATGACATGGCTATCTTTGGTGCACTGACCAACATCAATACAAAACAATTCATCAGATTGCAATATAAATTCATGGACTTAGAAGAAATTGAACACTTCCTAGGACCTCACATCACTTGTGACTGCTCAAAAAAAACATATTCATAGATCAAACTCATTATATCCAACATATAATCACATTTTGAGATGATGATGTGTCAACTGACACATAAACCTTTCACTCCCAGCACCAAACTAATTGTGAACTGGGTCAAAGCCTCAGCTTCATCTCTTACAATATGATACCAGCAGATCATCGGCTCACTTATGTATGCAATACTTGGGACACAACCTGACATATGTTTCATTGTGAATTGTTTGTCACAATTCAGTTCCAACCCAAATTATGAACACTTTCTTGCTGCCCAGCATGTTCTACAATAGTTAGCAACTACTTGAGGTTATTGTCTAACCTACAGAAAAAACAACTCTGCTGAGCTCATCGGATATAGTGATTTGGACTGGGCAGGTGACAATGATAACGTCACTCCACCACAGGTTATACATTCATCTTAGGAGGAGGATCAATGGCTTGGGCAGCACAGAAACAATAGACCATTGCCCTCTCATCTATAGAAGAATAATAAAATGTGATGAGAATATTTTTTATAATAAATCTTTTTTTGAAACTTCTTTTATTTTTTATTTTTGTTCTTTGTAATTGAATTCTGATGAATTAAAGCACTGTTGTGGGGTCAATTGAACAGCACTTAAAGCTTGTGTGCAGTGATGCAAACATTGTAGATAAAAGATAATCTTTGAACTTAGCAGTTATGGGCAAATAGTATATTTGGAAATGCAAGTGAACAGCTGGTGATGATTCACTATCAGTTTCCTAATAGTAGATTTTTTAGACTCTCTTTTAGAGAGTCTGGGCAAGTATTTGGAGTTTTACTGCCTTAATCATCTTTCAAAACTACAAGTGTATTTAAAGGGAACTGTAGCTATGAGTGCTATCTAATGGATGCTAAAGAAAATGGAGTGGTGGAACAATTCTGGAGTATTTTGTTGGAATTGGAGTGGTGATGGATGTGAAACAAGGGTATCTACTTTTTATTCTACTGATAGTGTTCTTGAAACTTGTACTAATATTGTTTGAGAACTACAAATATTAGGGTCAACAGGTTTTCACATTGATAGAAGAAAAGATAAGATAAAAAAAGATGAAATGGTGGGTATGTGTATGTATGCCTCTCCCAAAATGAAAAAGAAGCTCTGATCCCTTGGCAGTGGATTGGTGCCTGTTCACATTTGTAGGAAACATTCACCTAAATTGTGTCTTATTTTCAGTAGTGTTTCATGTCCATATTCATTGATATGTAATCACATATGTGTAAACATTTGTAGCTAGCTATATGTGGTCATCCACAGGTTCATGGTCATTTGTTCTTCTTTGTTATTTTATCATTTCATTTTTCTGTTATCGCGTGGCTATACATTACGTAATCTACTGATGCATCAGTAGCGCCGCATAGAATAAAACAATAAAAAACCCGTAAAAATATTCACTAATGAGAATCCAAGGCCTCAGGTCTTAGGATATGATCTGTTTACATTTCTAGGACCACTCGGCCAATGATCCCCGGCCTATGCAGGGACGAACGTGCGCATATATGCGCTTCAGACACGAACGGGCTCCAATAGCCACCGATCGAGCCCCGCATGGTTTTGAAACACTTCCGGCAACTCTTACGACACTCCTATTTCCATTCCAAATCACCCCTATCGTCGCCGATCCACGAGCGAAGCCGATCGCTTCGATTTCATTTAGACAAGCGCCCAAAGCTTCGAAATGGAGTTTCAGGATTTTCTGTCATTGTTTTTCTTGTTCTTTTGACTCAGTATAGTAGTGAAACACATGATCCACAACTCCTACCACCTCACGATCAGTTTCAGATATTTTAAACATGTTTTAGTACAATTTTTGTGCATTCTTTCCCTCATGTAGTCTGCAACCCCAGAATCGCTCCATCGCCCCAATTTTCTTCTCGGGAACACAAAGGACAATTGATAGCTAGCTCTCCCTATAAGTACGCTTGTAAAATTCTCCAGAATCCACGGCAGTATAACCTCCACAGTCTCAGAACAATCTCTATATCTTTGCTTGTTATCTCAACATCGCTTGCTTTGTTAGCGAATTGTCACTGGCCATTCGTCATCAATTCAAGCATTCTATTAAACTCATTGTTTATCTCAAAACCGTTAAGTTGCAGTTATCTGTCTATCTACAGCTCGCGTCACTGTACGCGAACTTTAAGCGCTTACATTTTGCTTCCACATCAGCGCATTTCCCACGCTAGAATTATATCTCGCTTAGATTACACTTTAGGCGCTTAAGAGCCGCCTCAAGTACACTTGAAGAAAAACATTAAAAACACATCAAATAAAATAAAATAAAATAGATAAAAATCTCCATCATATTCTTTATTATTCTTGATCTAAAAATAAAGCAAAATAATAATTCTAAGGCTTTTGGCCTTGAATTCTAAATGGAGTGACTGGGGGGTATATTTCATCTGTTGCTGTCCTTTTGATGTGATCTTGTGATTACATAAGCAAGGATTCAAACAATTAATAACACAGAATACATAGGGTTCACTGGATGTTCTAAACACACTCAATGAACATTATCTTTACTTTGACAACTTTCTTTTGAAATTTGTCTCCCTGTCAATATCTTCAGTGACTCATTTGGAGCTTGTGCTATAGCCTCCAACAACTTTTTCCATAAATGGACAAAGCATATAAACATCAAATACTACTACATCCACAGACACATTATGGATGAGATCCTCCACATCAATGATATCAATACCAAGGACAACCTTGCTGATATTCTCACCAAAGCCTTACCTTGCAGTTAGCATTCCACACAAACTTCATGTCTTGTACTCCTCAATACCTTGCTTGCAGGGAAGTGTAGCTTCCACTTGAGACTAACTCCAAGTTAAGCAGTGCAGTTCATGTTCTACATTCTTTTCATTCCATAAATACTATATTGCTTTATTAATCTTTTATTATACTCCTTGAAAGTCATACAACAAAATATTAACCAAGACAATAGTTAGATATCATATACATAGTGTACTTAGACTGATGTAGGGCTCCAGTTCACTCAACTGTAACTTACACTGTCTAAGGTATTGATACTAATATATTCTAGTTCACTCAGCTGTAACTTACACCGTCTAAGGTATTGATACATACTGATATATTCTAGTTCACTCAACTGTAACTTACACTATCTAAGGTATTGATACTGATATATTCTAGTTCACTCAACTGTAACTTACACTGTCTAAGTTATCTCACAATACAAACATGAAAAGCAATTAGCATCAGAGAGGGATGGAGGACCAAGAAAATCTAAATAAGGGATAAAAGGGAGAAGGGAGAGAGGATATAGAAGAAATAAAGGAAAAATAAGGGGTTATGGGTTGTTTCTAATAAGAAAATAAATGGGAATTTTTGTTGTATTTATTTTGTATTTTGTTTGTGTTTTATTCAAGTTTTGGTCGAGCTGTTTCAACGCAAGTTTTAAGCGCTTGTGAAGTAATCTAAGCAGAAGTATATTGAGATGTGGGGGATGCATTGATGTGGATGCAAAGTGTCAGCGCTTAAAGTTTGTATACTGTAAAGCGAGCTTTGTAGATAGAGATAATAGTTCAACTTAACAAAATTGAGATAATTTTTGAGTTGGATAACAGCTTTGAAATAAAAGCAAATGGCCAGTGATGATTTGCTAATAGTAAAGCAATTGCAAAGATATAAAGCTAGAGATTCAGAATTTGGGAGACTTTGTGGAGATATACTGCCTTAGATTCTAGTGAGAAATACAAGCGTATTTAAGGAGAATGCTAGCTAGGGTGAGTCTTTTGTGGATGAATGAAAAATATCAGGGTGATGGAGCAGTTCTGGGGTTGGAATTTACATGAGGGATGAAATGCACAAAATTGGAACTAATTACTATCTAAAGCACTTGAAACCAATCTGTGTGCTATCAGAACTACAAATCATGTGTACTAAAATTTATCTTCAGTAGAAAGAACAAGAAAAATAAACTGAAAACTTCTGAAACTTCATTTCAAAGCTTCAGGCGCTTGTTCCAAATGAAATGGAAGCATTCAGCCTTTGGTCATGGATTGGTGATGATAGGGGCAGATAGAAATAGTTAATCAATTGTTATATTAACTTTTGGAAGTGTTTTGGAGTCGCATGGATGCCGATCACTGGCTATGTCAGCTTGTTTGTGTCCGAACGCATGTATGTGTTTGTTCATGCTTGGGTGGGCTCGGGGTTGCTTCACCGATTGATTCTATAAATGTAAACAAAAGGTATTCTAAGGCAAGAAGCCTTGAATTGAAATCAGTTATGTTTTTGTGGTTATTTTCTATTTTATTCTGTTCTACGGTGGCTCTGCTGATTGATCAGACAGATTACACAATCTGATGTTTGCAGGGTAGATAACAAATAATAACAGTTTCCCTGACAGAAACAGCACAAGCTATTGGCTACCAATTAAAAGGTGGCTACAGGTATGCATGCTTCATATGTTCACTGGGATAGGGCACTTGCTGATTTCTTTGTTCAGTAATTGCAAGCTTCTCTCTCTCAACCAACACCTTTAAAATAGAAGTCAAATTAAGCTAAGCCTTAGAAACCATACTACCTGCCACCTCTGATACCCAATATTTTCACCTTCAACATCAGGAACTAACACTACCTATTCTACTGATACTTATTTATATTAACACACAACATCTTTGACATCCTCACCAAATCATGAGTTTTGTTCTACCACATGCTAAAATTGATGTGTGTCAACGACACTAGGAGGTGGATAAGTGTAAACAACAACACTGTAATTAAAAGCTAACTACATCACCTGGAAGGTGGAACTGCGATTCCACTCTCCCATGCTATAGGCAGCAACTCAGTGTCCAGTGCTAAGTTACAAAGTAGCAGACATCAGGAATCATACAGAGAAAACTTAACACATAGACAAATTATAGAAATAGTGGCGGGATCGTCACCAATTCAACGCCGCGTGCTCAGTTTCAAGGTATCACCAGGCACACCGATATCGTTCTCACCGTTCTCCCCAAGATCAGAGTCGTCGTCATACTCGTGCTGGTTCATGGAGGAGTATGGGAGGGGAACTTCACGCGTCGCGCGGTATTGATCTGTATTACCAATTTGTTCGTTTTCAAGACGGTCTATGTAGAACGGTGTGTGAGGAAGGTGGAGAGGAAGACAGGATCCGACAGGGAAAAGGAAAACCGGACTTGGAAGGGCGGGGCGAAGACTAATTAAGGAAAAGAACTTGTGATATACTCACAGAAATTCCACTGGAATCTGCGAAGCATCTCTAACCCAGCAGCGATAATTGCACGGACACGATTATTCAACCCCCCAGATGGGATATAGATCGTCCATATGAACCGGACGATAATATTGGATACCTATGTCCACTACCTTTAGAAGCACGAAGATAGCTTAATCTGAACTGAGTTCACAATTGCGAAATAGTATATCTGAAATATAAGATAATCAATTTTTTATTCGTTATACGTGATATTGATTGAGAGAAGGCGAATGTCTCACCGAGGGCTTATTGGTATAGAGAAGGTCGGGTCGTAAAAGTCGATGGGGGCTCTGTCGCTTGAGGAATGACCAATCCATCAGGAGATCCTGGCAGACTCTCAACTAATTGCTTAACAAAAGGATACACCGTTAAAACCGTACCCATAGTGAAGCATAGATAGAGCTGAGCGTTGCAAACAAACACCACAGCGCAAACGATATATCGCGTGGACTTCCTGAGGCAATATAGTTGATCAAAATACACTCTTCTGATCATAGTAAATTGTACCTCGCGACCTCCATGTGTAGTACATGATATACATTGCGATGCTTGATAGGTACTTTCCGCCCTAAAGCAGAGGTTACTATTTTCATGTAAAACAAAGAAGAAATGCGAAAGGACGTGCATTGATCAAGTGTGTGAACAACTTGGAATCATAATATCGCCGCACGCTCTGGACCAAACGCACAAAGTACGGCAGCGCAAGTAGCACAAACGGCGTAGGCCAATGCGTCCCTGACCCACAGTAGCCAAAGACGTTCTGCCACTTGTTGAAATATGCACACCCAAAAGTAAATATATGCGCCAAGCTGAAAACAAGGCTGCAGAATTGATCGCCAAGCCAGAAATCGGTAAATTCTACACGGGAGATACCTGAAACGAGAAGTCGGAGAGTGTTCTTGATGAGCCAGTATCGTGAGCTACGGGAAAATAATGGAAAGGGATTAATCAATATCACGATGGCGAGTCCGACCCAAATGAGGGGCCATGTGGTCGGTGAGATACGATGGCTGCCGACTCTGAAGAAGGAAAGCCACATTGTCCATGAGAGCGTGGAAAACAGAAATGAAGGCAGCTGATGACCGAAAGTTAGTGAAGGACGGTGCTGGTGGAGTCAAGACTGACCTCAAAATATTCCCGTATGTCAATAGCTGTCCGTACGTCAAGCTCTGAAACCCCGTCAGAATTCAGAGAAGGTATTAACTAAAAGCTATCACACCGAATATAAAGGCGAAATTGATGCGAGCATATGTCCATGTTGACATATTGACTCCAATGAGCAAAGAAAAAACTATCGGAATCAGAAATGTGGCGTATATTTCCAGGAGGGGACCCCACTCAGGTATCTGTCGACGAGTCTGAGGCTGAAAACCTGCCCCAGGGTTGATCAATGTTAGTTAAACGGTACGGCCGGCGAAGTGTCGTACTGGCATAAACTGCAGAGACAAGTGCAGGCATAGCTATCCCTAGATAGACGCCTGAAAGAAATGTACTGAAATGATGTGACTTGTGCAAGACTAGAGATTTCAGGCGTCGTCGGGCCTTTTTGCGATCTCCATTTTCTAAGATTAGGCGTGTGAATGAGTCGATGGCTGCAGTGTCTTCAGTATCCTCACCGAATGTGATGGCATATATGGCCTCTACTTCGCACATGGCATCGTCCATTGTGACGCTAAATGCAAACCTCCGAGGTTGAACCTGGGGAGATGATCTGACCTGTCGGTAACATCACAATAATTCTCAGACCTACCTTCTCCTTCATATATAGATCTTGTACATGATGCTAATATATTCAGACCATAATGAGAATGATAAAAAATGACAGATAGATAGACTCACTTGAGTAACTTTGTCGAATTTTTTCAGCGCCTTACGAGATACAGGTTTAATTTAATAAAACCACAAAAATACTACCGACTCACTTTGCGAAATCCCGTCAAATTCAATATCTAAATGTCAATTAGTAGAACTATGGTTGGAATCGTGGTAAGAAGTCGGACCCTATAATCATTCAAAAGTTCTAGATTATGATAAAATTCTTGGAGTGCTTTTCTCAGTCTCCGTTTGGCATGGTGATACTCGGAAGGATCTCGGAAGTGATCTCCACCGTGGGACAGTGACGAAGCCATCGAATGTATAGCATCACGGGTTACACTGCGAAGGTTTGTGGTTTCATTGTTTTTCCCATTAGAGACACCCAGTGCCTCTCCAAGAGCCCTTGGAATCACATTCCACGTGTCATTCCGTGAGCTCTGAGCTTTCTGAAAGAGATAAGTGGAAAGAAATTGTCAAGACAAATCAGTGAATGGAAAGATGTCAAAATCTCACATAGTATTGACGCCTATGTTCCGCAAGCTCGCGAAGCTGATCTTTGAGAGCTGTCAGTCTGCAGGAACATGATCAACCATCAAGGATAACAATAAAGAACATTCGGATAGCAGACTTAAGCACCGCTTCGCCTTCACGTTCATCATAAAAGGTGTGTACTTTGTCAAGTTCTTTATCCAAGTACGTAAAAAAAGACAGTTCGACCGGTTCCAGAGTGGCATAAAGAGACTCTATGGTCATATCGGATCGAGGTGGGGTCCTGGCTAAATATACAACAGATAGCCTTATGGTCAGACTTTCAACTTCTTAGCAAACAGTGGAGACTGAACTGGATTTTCTGCGAGTAACGGTAGCCAAGAAGTTTGG
>QMFG01001602.1:0-33935 GCA_003314545.1 Ramaria sp. MG151 | reverse complement strand
TCAGACGACCGACGGAGTAAGCAGCCAAAGCGTAGACCTTCATCGAATCCCTGTAACGATGCTTCGTGCTGAGGATGAGCTCATGTGCTGCACTTAGCTGTGCGACCAGTACGCGTGTGACCACATCTTGAGGAATCGATCATGACCATAGAATCAAATGAACCGTGTTCGAATATTTGACCAGTCGTGGTTTTTATCATTTCTTTACTTCCGGCTCTCCGGCTCAACTACAAACACCGCCCGAGTTGAAGTTGAGACGTCAGTGCATTTAATCAGACTTGCCCACGATTTCATTCTGACTTATATTCCATAGGTAGCTATAATCATTTTCTTGATTCGAAGTTGAGACCCATTCTATAGCTTCAACAAACTATTCGCTGATCAACTATACGGTACCACGGTGACCGAATGTAAGCCGAAGCATTGTTTTCGTGTTTGGAACTGAGGTCTTCATCTGGCCCCAAATTCTATGATCAAGCCCTATCCTCATAGTGCCGAGTTGGTCCAATTTCATAGCTATCGCAACACATCCGATAAAGGAACGAAGGTGTCAAAGGTGGTAACGGTAGCTGACTGTGCGGACCTAAAGCCCTTTATTTTTTCTAACGCTATCCCCTACATATTGTTTCTCTCCCCTTCTCCTCCCTCTTTTTTGTTTGTACTGTCAGACTCCGGCTTTGCCGCTTGCTTGGGTGTCATTTATACTTTCTTCATCCATCTTTGTTGTATGTTTGCTGTATACCGGAAGAGAAGTGACCTTCAAGTCTAATCACGGTGTTTCAGCTGAGACAAAGAATGGGCATCCTCTTTGTTAACGGCTAGGAAGCATTGTCCTCGCGAGGGCAGTCGTTTTGGGGTATTAGTAGGCTTCCTTTTGAAGAACGACGGAATCAGTGAGCGAAAATAATACTGGGTTAAGTTAAACTAGGCGCTAAAGGGGACTGACACAGCGTGTTGTCCACCCATGAGCACGATGAGGGCTACCCTCGAATGTCAGAGGGGGAAGATAGAGGCGGCGAGAGAGGAGTTGGATCGCGCAATGAATCATAGGAGGCCCATGGACTGCGTGAAGGAACTGGCCGGATCCATTGGGAGAGCTAGCTAAACGCGCTGTAGGAGGATACGAGTCCGATGCTGGGAAAGGAAAGATTCCGGAGGGCATGCCAGAGGACAACACGTCGGTAGGCCATGGGCGTCGGTAAGATCTCAAGCTTTTTGAGAATATCGATGGAACTTACAATGGCTACTTTCGGTATCGAAATCTTCAAGCTTAATTTCCAATGGTATACAGGACGCCTACCCTGTTTCAAATTGCATGGAGGACGTTTGCATATTCTAAATTGTAAACGGTCTTAATGGCTAGTTGGTAGGTTCATGGCGTCTGAGCCGATGGTATTAGTAACATGGAGTGTATATTTGATGCGCATGGTTTTAGGGGACATTTATCCTTACTCCTTGCAAGATGGCACGGGGCGGTTCGGTTTGATCCATGCATGTCAGGGTCTGCGGATGAAAACGGGTTTGGATAGCCATGGATCGTACACGTGCACAGCACGAAGGAGCCGTCTAGTCTCGTGAGAATCTGGGCGATTTGTGATCCGGAGAAGGACAATTCCCTCGTGGTGGGCAAGTAGCAGGCGGTGAGGCGATGCCCAATTGTCCGTGGCAAGGCGGTGCAGGAAACTCAGGTGAGACGGTGAGCTTGGATAATGAGTTATTACACTGTGACGAGAGAAATGGAGAAGAATCCGCTAGGGTCTGTATGTTCGTAGTATGGCTGGCTGCCAATGGTAAACGAATCCGTACGTGCGACAGGATTAGACATCGCCAAGCTGTTTGCATTCTTCTCCATCCCTCCTGTGGTATGATTGATAAGGAAGTTCCATATAAGCCTTCAAGCAGTACAGATGGGGTTGTGATAGCTAGAACTGGCCGGAGGGGTGATGCCTATATTGGACGAGATAAAGGAGTTGCAAGATGGGACGGCGGCCTATGGGCAGGACACGAACCTACACTAATATCTAATATGTTAGCCGTAGGACGGAAAGTAAAGAGATCTAACGTTGACTAGATATGTTTAAATTGATGGAAAAGATGAGCATGAAGTATCCTTAAAGTCTTGGACGGCTGATGAAGCAAATGTGCAAAGTCAAAGCAAGATGGGACAGTTTGTGGACCTTCCTGGTCACGATTTTGAAAATGTTGGTAGTGTCAATGGCCTTGCATGCTTCCAGTGTTGGAGAGCGCATGTGTCCAAATCTGGAGGAATGGAACTCCATGTCACAGGTTACAGGAAGTGCTTAGATGAGGATAGAAATAAATGAAACAAAGTACAATACATGGCTATTGTTCACAGATGTTGGATTGGCACTATCTATTCAAATCAGAGGCAAAAACAATAAGAAGTTCATCCACAATGCCATTGCATGTCATCTGGCACTCAAACTTTAGTGACATGCCTACCTATTCACAGCCTGATATGCAAGGCTACCATGGGTTTAAGCTTCCACCTTCCCCAGGATAAAAGTCCAGTGAGATTGCTCCATATTGCCAGCCACCAACTCTTCCTTCTGCTCTACCTCCCTGGGGCCATCCATATCATAGGTACACAAAACTCTAAGGCCACCTCCTTGCACCGAAACCAATTCTGAGTCTGAAAACACAATCCTACTTCAGGTTTTGTGCCATAACAAAAAAATGTGATTCGTGTTCTTTCATTCTTTCACCAGACATTCTGAGGCTTACAATTTTGCTAGGAACATGAATGCCAATCATTGCTTCTTTCCCCTCCCAGGGCTAGGTGACCTGGGGCTGACAGGGGTTATCCAACCTCCGTCGTGAGATGAAAGCCTTGATTTGCCACCAATACAAGGCTTAAACAGCTGATATTGTTCATCTTGGGGGCATGACCAATGGCCTTTATAAAACTTATAATTAAAATGCCTACTACCACCGGTGGAGGGCTCATCATCAGATGCCTCCACCAGGGGAGGTGTGATTGCGGTGGAGTGTGTGAGGGAAACACTAAGGCCGCAGTCCCACAAAGGGACAACAACAAAAAGGGAAAGGTGACTGGGCACATAAGGCCATGGAGGAAAGGAAAGGAAACAGAGATATGCAAGGTTGCGGTTAGACATGAGGATAAGGGGAAGAAGGGGAAGGTGAGGAAGACAAAGATCAACCCCACTCTTATGGACAAGCAAAACTACTTTTTATAACGGTAAGAAAATAAAATGGATCCAAGCTTCAGTGTAGATGTACTATTTGATACAATTTCTTGTATTGGACAATCGCTGCGTCGATCAAATCATACGCACAAATCTAGCGACTATTCCTATGTCTGTCTAGGTACAAACGCTGCCAGTGGAGCAACATATGTTCTCAAATCAACGTTCCTAGACCAAATTGAGACTGATCGTTGCCGATCTCATCCTTGTTGTTCACTTTAGACCTCAGCACAACCTCGGGTCCAATCCCTAGCATTTTATGACTGGTGGAGGGCAGCTCTTCGGAATTTAGATCTTCGAGGGACATTCGACTCAGCGCTGAAGTGATCCCAGCAAAGGTATGACTCCCGGCATTGGTGTTGGTGGATGCATGCTGTCAGCTGCGACTACGTTCTTGGCAATCTACATGGCCACATCTCAGGTTATCTATCATGTCTCATCTTGCACATCTGAGGGCCAACGATGGACAAGACTAGAACACCTCCAGTCTACGGTATGTTGAAGACAACACTGAGGTTTGGGGGAGCATGCTTGCCGTATGGGTTCGCCGTTTCCGCTCCTCCAGGTGTTCAAGAAGATGGGTGTGGAGGTCACCTTCAGCCTCAGATGGCAGACGAAGCCAACGAGGGTGAATGCCCCCTCCGACCAATGCACGTCAAATATACTCTCCATTTTACTAATATCCACAAATGAGCAAGATTAAAGAAGCACATGAGCATAGGGGCGTTCAACCCACGTACTTGTTAATCATGTTGACGTGTTATGCGTACGATGGATGAGAACTAGTAGGGCTGCTCCGTGTGGTTTTTAATGGACGTAATTGATTTGTTGCTTAATCGCAACTGCCGTCCTTTTGTTACACTCGCCGAAGTACTGAACATCGCTGGCATACATCACCTCATAGCACCGCGTATAACATCCGACCAGAAAAAGTAGTACGTGGGGACACCCTCGTCCACACAATCTTCCAACAAAACGAAGCAGGACACTCTCTTAGTCCCCCGCATTGGATCGTGAAAGTTCTGGAATTTTTTATCATGGACCACCGGAGTCCCCTGACATGGGACGGAGTCAGCGCTGAATAAGACGTACGCAGAGTTACTTACCGGGAAGCTTCGGTTCCGTAAATTCCTCTTCCTCCTCCCCTCCTCCTCCCCCTCCTCCTCTTCTTCTTCTTCCTCAGGCTCAGATGCAATGCGATAAACCTGCAAAAATCGACCGTCTCAGAACTATGAGGATAGGACTAGATGATAGAATTTGCCGCCAGGTGAAGACCTCAGTTCCAAATACGGAAAGAATGCTTTGGCGTAACAGACGGTCACCATGATACCGTATAATTGCTCGGCGAACAATTCATTTGATTCCATGGTGAACCTCTATTCCTCAAGATGTGGCCACACACGTGCTGGTAGCACAGCTGATTGAAGCACATTGGCGTTTTTCGTCACGCAGGATCATTGCTGGGATTCGATGGAGGTCCACACGCTGTAACATTGGCTGCTTGCCTTTTCGGTCGTCTGAGGCTGAAGGTGACCCCCAAACGCATCTTATTGACCGCTAGGAGGAACTGAAATGGCGAACCCGTACGGCCAGTACCATCATCCCTAAACCTCGGGGTTGTATTGGAGGAGTTCTTGTCTTGTCCCTAGCTGGCCAGTTCAGATCACCAAGTGAAAGAGGCGAAACATGTTAGATAACATGAGCCTTAGCGCACCCTGAGGTGTGTACATATAGATTGTCAAGAATGTAGTCGCTGCCGAGGGCATGGATCCCCCACCACCAATGTCGGGAGCCATAAACCCAATTGCGATCACTCTAACGTTAAGTCGAATGTCCCTCAAAGATTAAATTCCGAAGAGCTGCCATCGACCAGTCACACAACGCTAAGGAGAGGACAGGGCGTTGTGCTGAGGTCTAAAATACAACAAGGATGAGATCGGCGACGAGCAGTCACAATTTGGTCCTACGTTGAGTTGAGACCATATGTTGCTCCACTGGCAGCGTTTGTACCTAGACAAGCATAAAGATCGTTGCTAGATTTGTGCGTATGACTTGATCGACGCAGCGATTGTCCAATACAAGAAATTGTATCAAATAATACATCTACACTGAATCTTAGATCCATTTTAGTTTTCTACCATTATAAAAAGTAGTTTTGCTCGTCCATAAGAGGGTGTTGCAATCTTTGTCCTCTTCACCTTCCTCTTCTTACTCTTATCCTCACATCTAACCACAG
This sequence comes from Ramaria sp. MG151, assembly GCA_003314545.1. Lineage (NCBI taxonomy): Eukaryota > Fungi > Basidiomycota > Agaricomycetes > Gomphales > Gomphaceae > Ramaria > Ramaria sp. MG151. The sequence goes on along the minus strand of QMFG01001602.1, from coordinate 28,472 downwards.
CCTTGCATGTCTCCCTCACAGTGGGGTGGCCTCAGAGGTTCTAGCATAAGTATGATGAGGATGGTGCCCAATGAGGTAGAACAGAGGAAAAGTTGTTGGCTGGTGAGATGGTGCCCTCTCACTGAGCTTTTATCCTGGGGAAGGTCAAACCCATTGTAGTGTTGCATATTAGGCTGTGAAAGGTAGGCATGTCAATAAAGTTTCAGTGCCAGATGACATGCAATGGCAATGTGGAGTAGAGAATGTGGAATTGAACTCCTTATTGTTCTCACTCTGATTTGAATAGATAGTGCCAAACTCAACACCTGCAAACAATATCATTTGTACCATCACAGTAATGTGTTGTACTTTTGTTACATTCATTTAACATGGGAGATATATTTTATCCTCTTGTAAGCACTTGACACAGTGTAGGCAATCCTGTAACCTTGATCTACCGCTTTGCTACACTTGAATCTACTTTGAGTGGTGGAGCTCAATTCCTCCAGAGTTGGTCACACGTACTGAAGGATGTCGGCATTTCTCAGTAGACACAAAATTGTGACCAGGACTCAATGGAGGTCTACCTTCTGCCCCATCTTGCTTTGATCTTGCCCATTTGCTTCATTGGTCGTCCAAGACCGTAAGAATACTTCATACTCATACTCCATATTCATCTTCTTTGTTGATTGAAACTATATAGTCAAAATTAGATCCCTTTACCTTTGGTCTGATGATTAGCTATTAGATATTAATGGAGGTTCATGTCCTGCTTGGACCCACCTTACAACTCTTCCATCTTGCTCAATATAGCTATCACCGCCTCTGGCCAATGCTGGTGTGGCCTTACATCATCTTCGAGCCCATTTGTACTGTTTGAAGGCTTAGGTCGAAATTGCTTATTGATCATACGATAGGAGGGGTGGAACTTGTGGAGAAGGATGCAAACAGCTATAATGTAAAGACAGCTTGGCAATGGTGCTTGGTGATTATATAATTGATGAACAGTGATATGTTGGGTGGAGGCAGTGAGGAGGCTGGTAGAAAGAATATGGTAGAGCAGGTAGAGCTGGAACAGAGAGGTCACTCAAATCAAATCATTGAAACACAGACCTATTGCTACAAGGTGCTGGCAAGTCTACAGAGGGCTATTTGCTAGCTCATTGTGAGAGTAGTCATGGATATAAACATCTAATATGAAAATACTATGTATAATATCAGCTCTTATGTAGGAGCCTATAAACATGATAATATGCAAGTCCTTCCTCACAGGTATGTAATACTTGTAAGTTGAGACTGAGAGTTCTGAGTCACCTATACCTTAAAGAATGTCAGAAACCACAAGTTTAGCTCCTGCTGATCCATGAGTAGAGCTTGTGTAGAAGGGAGCCCTGGTAGTTACATGGAGACAACCATTTAGATGAAGGCCAGGATGGAAGAGCATGGGGATATAAAATAAAAGACTGTGTCATGGTGTGGAGCATGGGTAAACATAGGAGTCTCCAGTGTGTTATTGGGTTTCACAAAGGGAAGTGCTTGGGACATGAGGTCTTCCCCTAACAAAGAGGGGAAAGGAGTAAGAATATCTATGGATACATAAGAATAAGCATGACAAAGGTAACAGGGGCTGATTGTAATTGTGCTGATTGTACCTCTGACCTGATGAATCAGGTGAGTACCTTTCAATGTTTATGACTTCCCATGGCAATTGTGTGACAGACTAAGAGCTCCTAGTCACTTCAAATAGTTTATCTGTTTCCGCTGTATGACTCTTATTCCATTACTAGGAATATGCAATACATTTTGTAGTAGCGCGTTCCAGCTGGGAGTAACTCCTCAATCTGATGAGACATTGGTATAGGTTGCCGACACCTTGCATTTGGCGGGGTATCACGCCATCATTGTCATCAGTCTCGAGGCGATGAAGTTACTATAAGATTAATAACAGGGTTCGAAAGTCATACAGTCCCCGCAGCAATCAAGCGACAACCTAGTCAATTCCCTGATGCGATTCTTACTGGGAATTATGAGACAGCCGATCACTTTGGTAGTATTTAAGTTCCTCCGCAAGACAAAGCGATCTGATAATGATGTAGGTTACGAGGTGAAATATGGAATTCTCCGTGTATCGGGATCACCGTCCTTACGCCCATTTGTCCATCGTATCCTGCGGGGTTCATATGTCTGCAACCCAAATCCCCGATAAACCGGAGGGGAGACATGGAGATCTCCGGCAGTTAGATCTATAGCCTCGTGATTAAATTCTAGTCCAGAGAGTTCAGTGTCATTTGGGCCTCGCAACAATATGGCAGTAGAGTAACTGGTCAAAATACAAAATAGTGATACAATATTAGCATAGTGCTACAAACCCAATTGGTCCATAACTGGTTGCCAATCTCCGCTAATCCCAATACCCAAGCCTTCCACGACTGTGGGTCCCAGATTCAGGGGTGAGTAATTGGTACCTGAATCCCCCTTCACACCATAGACGTCGTCGAGATCAGTCGGTACCACGTTGTCTGGGAAAGGCAACAAGTGTGATGAATAGTCGTATTCCTCCCAAGTGAAAGGGACAACAGGCACGAATGATGTGAATGAGTCAGCAAGAGAGTTTTCTGCGTATTGTGCAATAGACTGTATGCCCTGAGGTGTGTTATATGTCTCTAGAGGAGCGTAAGAAACGGGGACATCGCTAGGAGGCAGGTCTGCTGGTTGGCTCTGCGGGAGGTGGGGTGGTAGGTGAGCTGGGAAGCGGCTTGGATTGCCAGGCTGGATATGGCTCGGGTTGCTGGGCGGGAGATGGCTCGGGTTGCTGGGTGGGAGATGGCTCGGGTTGCTGGGTGGGAGATGGCTCGGGTTGCTGGGTGGGAGATGGCTCGGGTTGCTGGGCGGGAGATGGCTCGGGTTGCTGGGTGGAGGGTCGGCAGACGGGTCGCTGGTTGGGGGACTTTGAGACGAGTCAGAAGCGAGCTTTGATTCAGGTGAATACGTCGAGCAAGCGGAGCCGGGTCTTGCTGATATAACGCGAGGTCCATAACCACCTAGAGCATGTATCTCATCGAGTACTTCGACTCCTTCAGGAGCAGTGCCGAACATATCCAGCGGGGTTTGGTTCTGGGCGAATGCCATGAACGCCTTTTGTTTCAACTGTCTGACGATTTCCTGGATTCACCCTGAGGTCACTCAGGAGTCTCCAATCAAACACTGGATGAATGTTTCTCACCAAAACCTTGCCACCGCAGACACAATCAGATGCTGCCTCCCAAACCTGACACACCTTTTCTAGAGAGTGCAGAGACGACGGTGCGAGGGAGCAGCTGGGACTTCGTGCTACAATCGAACCGAGGACCTAAGCGCTATCAGCAATTCTTCACCATCTTATTATTATGTGAACTATACATACCAATGTTGCCACAAACATATGAGGCCTATTCAGCGCCAAACATATTAGTCAAGTGGCAAGAAAATGGAGCTCGAGCAGAAATTGGATTACCATATATGCCATATACGCACAAGCAACGCCGGAATTGAGTAGTATATTCTGCTAATCTTGTTGACGTATGAGATGGCACTACGGTGACAGGTTATGACAGACGCAGCAAAGGGACTTTTCAAGGGGTCATCAGGATAGTCTCTTAATGCGAGTGCAAAACCGCGCCGATGCAAGAACAGGAAGGCTAAGCACAGTGAGCAGTGTGTCCTCGTCAAGGATCAAGCAGCGAAATAGTCACTCACCGATCTCTTTGAGAACTGTTACGTGCGCCCGCTGCAAAATATTACCAACGGAAATTTCGCCCGCATCTTGCGAGTCCTCGGCGGTAAAATCCACTTCAGGGAAGTCCTGGATCTTCGTGTGTAATTGCATGATGGCATTGTAACTGATCACCTTGTTTCCCACCAGCGTGTCCAAGACTTTGCACGTGCAATCGCGAACGAAAGATGCTACCCAGTAGCGGCCTGGGTATGATCCGTGAGAAACAGGCCATTGATAGGTAGTAGCGCATTTAAGACGTACGTAACTTTCTGGGGTCTCGTTCGACGTCGCTGTGAATTTTAGGTGAAATCCAATCGAAGTTGGTGAGGAAGGTTTGCGAAGGCGGTCTCCCTGAGTACGTGAAGTTCCATAACTTGATTTTGTAACTTGTAACGTGCTGACACATACCTAAGCTTAGGGACTAGGGGGGAAGGTTATTTGTGTACAATTTTCAGGACGGGCCTATAACACGCACATGCCAGACTTCTATCGAAAGAACAGATATTAAGACATATCGTCGATTCTCAATATCATCCGGGGCTAGAGCACATCAAGATTTATACGAAGAAGTGAAAGGGTTACTCCTTACGAAGATTAAATTTGGTGGCATCATGTTCTAGCACGCAGACAGCAAGCGAGTTAAGACATGTTCCGACAGGAGAAATAACTAGTGCACTTACGAAGACCGAGCTGCGGGCGAGAATCAGCATCACACGCTCAAGGGAAAGGAAACACAAAGGGCTGACTGTAAGCGCTAATTTCATATTGATACCAGACTGCACCCACGCATGCTCGAGATCGGTGGCTCCAGGAGACGACAAGAGGAATACGCCTATCAAATGCTAAGCCATAGAGATGAGTGTTCACCAAAAGCTGAAAAGTCGCCAGGTGTTACCATAGCCTGAAGAGCCGTCACAGTTGGAGATTCAAGGACGGGGTCGAGGCATAGACTAGCGCGAGAAAGCAGGTAGTACTTCAGCCCTCGTGATGGTATCCAAGGCTGTGTGAGATCCAAGAGATCACCCATCGCAAAGACCTAATAAACATGAAATGTCAAGTTTGATAGCGTGTGTTGAGGCGCAGCGGTATGTACAATGAACAATAAGCCTAATCGGTGTCCGAGGGGCTTGTCACCGGGGTCTGGAGAGCGATTATACAGTGGCGAGAATATCTGCTCGACGAAACTGGGGCGTGTAAAGGGCGTGAACCTGCGTTACGTCATGCTGGAGGTCAACAATTCAAAGTTCAAATCTGGAGCTCGTGGAACGCACTGTGAGGCATAATGTTCCCAAAAGTTCTCAAAGAGAGACCATGCTTCCTCAAATGGCGGGAGGGCGTTCTCGAGTATCCATGTTTTGAGATGTGAAACATCAGACGTAGGAAGACGGATCGGAAACGACTGCGCCATTTGCGCGAGTTCGGCCGGAAGCTTCGTAAGGGCGAAGGAGATCTCCCCCCTGCTTTTATAGATTTCACCGTTGGCACCATCCTTGTGGACAGAAACACATCAGTCGGTAAACCCGTTCATGTCTCAAGGAATAAAGACTAGATTTACCCGCCACGCAAACTAGGATGCATCATATCCAAATCAGACCGACAGCTTCGACATGATCAAAGACAAATAAAACGTGCGTACTGCGTAATCTCCAGGTGAGCCAAAGTAACGGGTACCACGGCTCTCTAGCGTGAGAGTTCCCACGCATTCTGCCAAGTCTTGGTCTTGGTCTTTGTCGTTAGTTTGAGACTGGGGTTCAGGTTCAGGCGCGCCGGATTCTACGGGTGTGGCAATGATGCGCAGCTCCTCCTCCAGCAGCGGGTGAGGTTCGTTCGAGAGAAGCGCATGCGATACCTCCAGAGCGCGTTCCAGCTGACGGACCCGGTTTATGAGAGCATCAATTTTCTCATGCTGGTGAAAGGCAAAGAGTTGCTCTGACTGCATCAAAGGTGTGGAGTGATACACAAACCAGCTGCTCAGTGTCTGCGAGGATGAACCTGCAACTTGCAAAATTAGCAATGAACGTTCGAATAAAATTCAACGAGTAGTACCGACCGCGATCCCTTAGCCACCATCCGACCACGAGGACATATCGAAGCACATCTAGTTCGTGAGTTGAGTGAGACATGCCAGAGAACACAGGCCGAGTATAACGCGTACCCTCTCCTAATGCAGCTCGAGCAAGGCTTGTTCCTATCACACTTCAACTGCCAGCCCAATCGTCGTTCCCCCGATTTTCAGCCAGGCGCCGTAAGAACGACGGTGCGAGTCCAACGTACCTTCAGACGCCTGCACTCTGCACACGACTGTGGCAACCGCGAGCGAGACGACGAATCTAAAGTGGGAGGCATATAGCAGAGACCTATCGCTGTGCGAAACCTGCGCTGCAAAACATACAAGGGTGTGGCACTTTTACTCACAGCTAGCGCGCCTCTCTGGGGTGAGGGGTGTGGTTCCCTCGCTAGCAAGAACAGATCACCGGGAAGTTTACGTACGGAGCGCGAAGGTTCGCGAAATTAGTTGTTTATAAGCTGAACAACGATTCCTTTTCCCAAGTCTATTTTACCTTTTTTTATTCCCTCGCACATTACCGTCCCGACCCTTTGCTAATTGTATACGTGGAGCTGGCCTCAAGGCCGCATAGTTCCATAAAGACATGACCTTTTGTTAAATGAAAATTAATAATACATTTCTGTCGGTGCCGTTAGTCGTCGCCATCAACGCCGTTCTGCAACTCACGGCTTCATCCGCGCATTGATGCATCAACAAAGCTCCTTTATGTTTTTCGTCGTGGGTCTGTTACATACTACCTATCAATCTCCCGGCGATTTACTTTTATTTATTTATTTATTTATTTATAGTAATCACGAAGCATACAGCGTGTCGAGATCCCTTCACATAGGCGGAATAAAATAGTCGCATAACCTTGATTGCTTGATGCGGCCATAGCCGTCAGCGTTTCAGCGACTGCTGGCCACTTACTCGGCTAGATTGTGTGTATCTAGTGTTACAATCGGGATACAAGACTAAGAATACAACACGTTTAACTTCTCACCGTAACCCTAGGTGATCCATCATCGCTGCCACGCCCCTCCCAAGTCCAAGACGCAGCTCCTCTAAGAACATGGTCCCATTTTGCGTCACCGTCCCAAGGACGTCCAAATCAGTAAGCAGTGTATTATTAATTTCCGCCAAGGCAGGGGGCAAGTGCGATGAATAGTCAAAGTGGCGATGCCTCGGCAATGGAAGTTACCGCAGGTGGTGCGAGGGGCTGTACACCCGCAGTTCGATGTGTGTGAGCGGGATCAGTCGTCGAAGGCAATGCTCGACGGGAGATGCGACGCCTGATTCGACGACGAATCCGACGGCTGGTGTGACGGGAGGCTCTGAGACGGATTGGACGGGACCTTCGATTCAGCTGAATTTGGTGAAAAATTCGTGAAGGATGATGGCATTGGGATTATACGAGGACCAAAACCCCCAAGCGCATGCATCTCATCGGCGACTCCGAGTCTTCCGGCTGAAGCACTGAGTATATTCCTTGGAGCCTTGTTTTGCACGAATGCCATGAAGGCCTTTTGTTTCAGTTGCTGGACGATTTCCTGTGTTATTATTCCTATATCAACCAACAGTATACACTAGATTAGGCGGGTGAACGCTCTCGTACCGAAACTTTGCTATCACAGACACTTTCAGACGATGATTCCCAACTCTGACATACCTTCTCTAACCATGTACAAGGACGAAGGTGCAAGCGAGCAGCCAGGACTCCGTGCCACAGTGGACACAAACATATGTGCCTATTCACTCGCAAACGTTTAGGTGAGTAGGAAAAGAAAACAGGAGAAAACCAAAGCAAAATCACCAAATAAACCAGATCCGTAATGTCAAGTCCGGAAGCATCGAGTACACCGTGCATATTCTCGAGATGTACGTAATTGCACTCCGGTGACAGGCCTCTACAAGCGGTGCAAAGGGACTTTTTAACGGATCATCAGGAAAGTCCCTCAAGGCAAGTGCGAAGCAGAGCCTATGTAGGTACAATAGGCCTAGAATACAGTAAGCACCGTGATTTGTCCACGGTCGACCGGTGACAGTGGCTCACAGATTTCCCTTGCAATAGTCAAGAATGTCCGCTGCATCGTAATAGCAACACTCGGTTCTGCAGGACCAAGCGAAACATCGGTGGGGAGATCAACTAACGGATACTCCCGGACTTTCGCGTCCAACAGCATGATGGCACTGTAGCTTGTCACCTTGTTTCCCACCACGGTGTTCAGGACCTTGCAGACGCAGTCGCGAGTGGACGATAATACCCAGTTGCGAGTCAATTCTGGGACTAGGAGTGAGGGTACTGCCCTCTCGGGGATACGGTGAGGTAGTTGCGTACGCACAGGATTGTGATGAGTCCCCGTCAGTTTCCTTATGCTGATCCTTAGGGAACATCCACTCGAAACTGGAGAATGTTAGTGCTGGTGGCCTCCCCACATGGATACTACTAAATAATTCTATCATGAATTATAAGATGCAAGGCACTTGTCTACACCTAGGCAGGAAGTCGATATGTCATACAATTCTTGAAACAGGCGAGGAAACACACCTGCCATACTTGCATAGAAAGAACAGAAACCAACCCATCCTTTCGATTCTCGACCTCCTCCGGGGCTAAGCGCACCTCCCTCCGGACCATCTCAGCCAATCAGGACATATACTTTCATAGTTTAAAATTTAGATTTATTGGCATCGTGTTCTAGCCAGCATCAGCGAACAAAGTGAAATATAAATGCACTTACGAAGGCCGAGCAGCGCAAAATAAGACTCAGATCGTGTGGCCAAGTAAATGTAAAAAAAGTATAGCGCTCACTGTAAGTGCCAGTTTCAGATTTGTCCTATCCCGGACAGGACCCACGCATGTTCAGGTTCGTTCGCGGGACATCATGAGAAACACTCCCATTAAATGCTATATGATAGAATTATTATGTCGCGAGACCTGATAGATGTTAGAACAGGTACCATGGCCTGAAGCGCAGTCACTGTTGGAGACTTATAACGGACTCGATAAATAGGCTAGCGCGAGCAAGTAGGTAGTACTGCAGTCCTCTAGATGGTGCCCAAGGTTGTGTGAGGTCCAAGAGGTCGCCAATGGCAAACACCTAAGAAGATCAATCGATTGTTAACCTGCCAGAGCAAGTAAATGAACCGGAGGGAAAAGCACCATGAACGACAAGCCCAATCGGTGTTCGAGGGGCTGCTCACCGTTGTCTAGAGTTGCTCTACAAAGCCGGGGCGTGGAGTGGGTGTAAATCTGCGGCGCGAGTTGTAGTTCCATCAGTAAAGGTCACACAGAGGAATAGTGCTCCCAATAATTCTCGAAGAGAGACCATGCTTGATGATATGGTGGGAGGCAGTTATCGACGGTCCATGCACCATTCGGCGAGACATCAAACATGGGAAGACGAATTGGAAAGTACTGGGTCATTTGCGCGAGTTCAGGCGGGAGATCTGCAAGAGCCTTTGACACCCCCTTGCTTTTATAAACAGCCCCATCGGGACCATCCTTATCCTGAACAACGAAATTATCCAGGAAACGTTCACGAGACCGCAACCAACATATCTGCGACAAAAACTACGAGACGTTGCAAAGTTAAATTAGGCAAAGAAGTGGCGAAAGTTCACCTACACCATATGCTCCAGTTGTACCAAAGTATCGCGTTCCATTTTTGTCCAGGGTGAGAGTTCCAATAAATTCTGTTACGTCTTCCTCCTTTGCAGGAGGCTCAATTTCGGGAGTGACGGACTCAACGGGAGTTGCGGTGAGGCGAAGCTCGTTCCTTAATAGCGGGTGAAGCTCGTGCCATTGAAGCGCATGCGACGCTTCCAAAGCGCGCTCCAGTTGATGGGCACGAGATATCAGTGCATCAATCTTGTCGTGCTAGAACAAGGGAGTGCGTAAACAACTGCGCGTGAACAGTTCAGTGAAATTACAAACCAAATTTGCAGTGTCAGCAAGAACAAAGCTGCACTTTCGAAATTAAAAATAACCTAGGAAAAAGGAGCACACTAAACCAACCGGGGTCCTTTTGGATACCATGCGGCCTTACGGCAATAAAAGCGCATCTATCCGTCGATCCATGAGTGGGACAACAGTGCGGCATCAGCGAACGCACCCTCTCCTAAGACAACTCGAGCAGCGCTTGTTTTTGTCTCACATCAGCTGTACGGATGATCAGGCTGGCAGGCAAATCAAAAATCAAAAATCAAAAACAATACCTTGAGGCGTCTAGACGTGGGCTCAAGAGTGGGATCCCTGATGATATTATTATGTAATTACATCGACAGGATTCTGCCGAAATACAATCATTTGGCTGCGGAATGGAGTATTGAACCTTCGGTCGCTTGTGTCATGACACACGCTTGCCACGTGTCTGGTAACCACTCAGACGGGGGAAATCTTTAATTCTGCGACTCTGGAAATCTCCGATCTTTATCTCGGAGGCTGCACCTATCAGAAAGCATCCCGAAATAAATCGTGCACCGCGTCGCGTCGTATGTAGATGATGCATACCTTATACTGTAGTCCATGAGCTATTATTCTCTCCATTTGCTGTTTTTCCTTGTTCAGCTGACTTCTCTGTTGTTGATAACCCCGCCTTTCTATATCTAACTATATCTAATCATCAGTTCTGATATTAACAAAGTACTGACAAACTCACCAATGAAATAGGAAGCTTCGCTAAGTTATAAACTGGCTTTGCAGTTATTCTTTAGTTCCTCAGAACCATATCTGAGAGCCAGGGACTGAGCCAGCAAGCACATGAGTTGAGGCCATGTTAAGTGTCAAACCATGAAATTATCAATTTTTGGTCAATGCTCCAAACTCTTCTGCAGCTCTGAGCTCTGAAGTATGAACTTTGGTGTACCTGAGGCACAGAGCCCAAGGTCCAAACTTCACTCCCAAGCAACAATCTTTGGATATAACAACTGAGTACTTCTAAAAGTCTGGTCCAACACCATTGGTAGACAGTCAAGTTCCAATCCATGCTTCAAACTCTTCATCACCTCCAAGTTCCAAAGCCTGAACTTCAGTGTACCTGAGGCATGGAGTTTGAAGTCCAAACTTTGCTCCAGATCAATGAGCTTTGGATCCAAGTTGTAGATGATTGCAATGTTAGTTAAACAATCACAGATATAATTCATGGAAATGATACTCAAAAGTGAACTGGAGTCCTACAGTAAAAGCAAATGACTTTTAAAATGTTTTGTGAAAGATAGTTCTGAAGAGATAAATGTTCTGAAAGGATTCTATCTTGTGAGCTGAATAGACTTTGCAAGTCCATGTCAGCCACAGTCAACAATATTATGTTGTTTCAAAGGATGTTTACACTAATATGAATAATGTTTGAGTACTCACTCAAAGGTAGATTTGTCCAAGGACTTTTGTTCAAGGTAGCTCACAAGGAGTTGACAGGTTTGAGTAAAGCAAACAAGCAGATGTACAATAATTGAACTAGAGAACCTATATACTGAACAGTTTGGAAGTGAGAGCAAATGGGAAGGAGTCCATGAGAGTTGGAAGGTAGGTAAGGTACTTGTATGTTAATTAAAATTGATATGAATGAAATAACAAGGGAAGCAAGAAATTGTGAATGAAGAAAAGATTAATGGACCAGAAATACATCCTAAAACATTGTTCTGAATTGCATGGCTCTTTGGGTAGGGAAACCTCATGTGAGTCCATCAGATAGTGATCCTGAATGTCACAGATACTCATACCATAGTGTCTAATGGTTTGCCTGTCATTGCAAGCTTTGGGAGAGTAGAATCAGCTCAGTCATTGAGTTCCTTGAAAAAGATAGGGATAGTGATGGGGTAGTTAGGGTGCTTCTTTCCAAGAAAAGATTGTGATCAGACCTTACTATTGGTTGTTGGACTAAACATCACTGGAGTGATTCAGGGAACCTGATGGACCACAGGGTTATTGAGTTAATTCAAGTGATAGTGGTTTGGATTCTGAGAAAAGTGTTCAGAAGATGTCTTTCAAAAGAATGAAGGCAGTGATGCAGGGCCCAAATTATGATTGTGACATTGCTCTCCCTTCTGAACCACTTGGTATATAGGTAGTACCTTTGCATGTATGTGTTGTTATTATATATTTTCAATTGAGCTTACATAATAATAGCTTGCATCAAGGAAAAGCAATAAAGAGATAAAAACACAGACTCAAATAGAATGCAATACCACAGATCTAGAGTTCAACACTCTAGGTTCCCCCCTCTCAACTCACAGACAAAAACCCAAGACACCTGCAACTTCATGGACCTACAAATGACTGTATACACACAGCAATGTGTGCATCCACAGTTGACTATGCACAAGTCTCAACAGACAAGTGATAGCCACCAAAGGATTATACAAGAGGGTTGTGGGTCTATATACTAAGGGTCTTGGGGATTGGGTCTGGGGATGACTGAGGTAAGTGAAATGTGTTTCATAACTATCAAAAAAAGATTTCCAAAACATAGAAACAAGGGGGTTAAAATGGGATGACAAGGGAAGCAGAAATAAAGAGTAACAAGGTTTCCTGGATAAACCTGGAGATTGTCACGATTGTATTTTGGGCAGTCACTGTACTTCCGAATGCTTACTTCTGAATGATACCATTCAGAACCCGAATTACTCCAACCAATCCCTTCACACATATCAATCTGTTCATTCAATATAGTTCACTTGGGATTTAGTAGAACAATCAATATTCAGGCCTGATTATATTCTTTTATTAGAAAGAAGCACCTTGACTATCCCCATCACTATCCCCATCTTTTGCACTGAACTCATTGATGGAGTCATTTCTATTCTCTCCAAGCTTGCGATGACATCCCATATCATTAGTCTTTATGATATGAATGTTCTAGACCCTTAGGATCATTCTCCAAAAGATCTCTACATGGTTACCCCTACCCGAAGAGCCATATGATTCGGAAACACATTTCAAGAGTTATTATTGGTCCATTAATCTTTCTTCCCATTCACCATTTTCCCATCTCTATTGTTCTTTGTTTCCTATGTCCATTAATTAGTCTACATACCTTAGCTACATTCCGACCCTCATGGACTCTTTCCCATTTGCTCTCCCTTCCGAACTGTTTGGTATATAGCTAGCACATTTGCATGTATATATTCCTTAGTTCAATTATTGTACATCTACTTGATTGTTCTACTCCAGCTTGCCAACTCGTCATGAACTACCTTGAACAGCAACTTCACATTTGAGTGAGTACTCTAACTCTACTTATATTAGTTTAAACACACTTCAAAAGAATGTGAGACCATTGGCTGTGATCAACATGGACTGCAAAGTTCATTCAATCTATGAGATAGAATCCTTTTGCTCCTTGAGTTCCTGGTGGAGCTGATCCAGGTCAACTGCCAGGGTCTGGGCTTAAGAGGATGCAAGATCCCTTTCTGGGTGGACAGAGAGGTTTGGGTGGTATCCCTTGTTGGTGAAGAAGGGTGTGATCCCAGTAGTGGCATTAGGCATGTTGTATGTGAACTCCACAAGCAGGCGGAGCTTGGACCAGTTGTCTTCTTGGTAATTGGTGTAGCTCCTAAGATACTGTTCCAAGGTTTGGTTAGTATGTTCCATCTGACCTGTCACGATCATGATTTATGGTCTATTCCACCTTTCGAACCACCTGAACATCACATTTCCGAATCGACTCTTCGGAACCCGAATCATCGGCAAACTTGTCACACATGAACCATTCAACACTTCGTCACCCTTAACACCTTGAATCGTCCTAGCAACATCACAAGGACCCAACCAAGAGATCAGGTTCTATTATTAGCCTTTCCTCAGAAAAGAAGCATCTACACTATCCCCATCACTATCCCCATCTATTTCTAGGAACTCAATAGCAGGGTTGATTCTATGCTTCTAAAAGCTTATGGTGACAAGACATATGATTCAATATGTGGACGTGTTCATCCCCGACACTCAGGGCCGTCATTTAAGGAAGTGAAACAAGAGTTTGTCTACCCAAAACAACATACGATTCGGAAACAGGTTTCAGGATTTATTCCTAGTTTGTTAAACCCTTTTCTCATTCACAATTTTCACCCCACCCTTGTTCTCTATTTTCTATGGTCATTAATTAGCATACATGTACCTTAGCTACTTTTCCGATCCTTAATGGACTACTCCCCATTCGCTCTTGCCTCCGAACATCCCAGTATATAAGTAGCACATTTGCATGTATACTCTTTAGTTCAATTATTGCACGTCTACTTGATTGACCTACTTGGCTTAACAATTCGTCGTGAACAATCGAAAAGAACAACTTCATTTCGAAGTAAGTCCTATAAAACTTATTAATTTGGATTTGATTACACTTCGAAAGAATGTAATCTTATTGGGTGTGATTGGCATGAACTACACGGTTCATCCGATCCACGAGATAGAATCCTTTCGGAATATCTATCTCTTCGGAATTGTGCACTTCTTCGCAAACATTCCGAAAGCCCTTCGCTTTTACTGTAGGATTACCCTTCACTTTTGAATACCATTCTCTTTATGCAAAAACATTTTCTAACGTTATTGCTAACAATGCATTCATCCATAACACTTCTCTTTAATAATTGGATTCTGACAACCATCTCCTTCAGGGTGATACCCAGAAGTGAAATGGAGCATCATGTCTAATGCTTTTCTGAGAGACTGGAAGAAGTGAGATACAAACTCAGATCTTTGGTTGGACAAAATGTGTGATGGTACACAGTGCTTTGAGAAGACATGTAGTAGGAACAGTCTTGCAAGATCAGCAGAGGTGATGGTGTTGTCTGTTGGAACAAAGATAGCTTGTTTTATGAGCCTATCAACAATTACCAGGATTGCCATATATCCAGGGGATTTCAGCAGTTGTTCAATGATATCCATTGAGATGGAATTCCAGGGCCTCTTGGGGATTGGGAGTTGCTTAAGGAGGGTGTACAGGCAATGATGCTGGGACTTGGATCACATACATGTGGTGCAGGTTTTGAAGAATTTGGTGACTGAGGATTGTAGTCCAGGCCAGGTATAGTCTCACCGGATGAGTTCCATTGTTTTGTTTTGGCCAAAGTGGCTGGAAAGCAGGCAATCATGCTTGTACTGTAGTACCCAAAGACATAGGTTGGCTGCATCTGGAATGTAGATGCGCCCATCAAGGCGTAAGAGTCTATTGTTGGAATGTATCCAATGAAGGTCAGATGTGTCTTTGAGGTGCTTTTGCACGGTTGGGTCGGAGGCTAGGTTCATCCAGATGTTGGAGTGTGTTAAAAACTGAGTCGGAATGGAGGCAGAGGTAGAGTTGGGACCCAGTATAGAGTCGACTGAGGTTCGTGGTCAGGTTGCCGAGGGGGGCCAAGGCTCGGTGAATGAGTTGGATGGGACTTGGCTTCAGCTTATGTGCTGCACCAGCTCAGAGTCCTGTCCGGTATTTTGGATGAGTCCTGATGTCACCCGAGGTTTGGGCGTGACCTTAGCAAGGGGAGTGAAGGAGTGTAGAGATTAAAGACAGAAGTATATTTGGGTATCTTAGTTGATATCAGAACTGACTTTCATGTACATGGATAAGTAGCTTATATATGGGAGGGTTCGGGGATCGGGGACCAAATGACCGAGGTCAGGGTTGTAAGCTATGAAGGGGGAAGATCAAACACAAGGTATGAATAGGTAAAACATGGTGGTTGGGGATTCGGGCCCGGAGGTCCAAGGGCTTGTGAATCAGCCAAGAACAGGCTCTGACAGTACCCCCTCTTAAGGCTGAACCCATGAAGCCTTTTAGGTGTTTTTTACGTATCGGGGGACCAAGGTCACATGACACGTTCAGGTCGCTTGAGATATAAAAAACCCATGGGGGGTAGGGGGCCATAAGTGCTTTCTTTCTTCTTTTAAAGTATGTCCCCTACTCCAACTTCTGAGATGACTGCGGAAAGGTGCGCTCACCTGCTGCACGAGATGCAAGACTTGGAGGTCGCAGAGAAGGAGGAGACCCGGAAGAAGGCTGAACAGGAGGTCAGGAGGAGAAGGAGCAAGTGGAAAACCTCACTCAGGAAAAAGCAAGGGTGGAGAAGGAGGGCCGTGAAAAGGCCGAGGCAAAGAAAAAGGCCAATGCCAAGAAGAGGAGGAAGGCCGAGGCAAAGGAGAGGGCGAAGACCCAGGTGAAGCCCATGTCTGAGTGATCGGTCTGAAGCACGGCCAAGAATGAGGATGGGGATTTGGGGGTGACCGAGAACGCAGCAGGCGTGAGTGGGGTGAGTTGCATTCATTTGGTGCCAGTGAGTGGCCCTTTTTATTATTTGAGAAGTACTAATGGTATTTTCAGAAGTCTAGCGTGCCCTGCATACCCTGTGGGCGCTGAGGGGAACAGTGCAGGCTCGGGGCCTCTGGTGCCTCATGTGTTCGGTGTCAGAAGCATAAGGTTGCCTGTACTTGGCCTGGGGAGGGTGGAAAGGAGAAGGTTCCAAGGGTACCGAAGAAGCCGAGGTCCGAGAGCTCGGAGGCTGAGAGTACAGATGGGGGCCCGTCCTTGAAGAGGGCAAAAACAGCATCAGGGTTGGATTCTCGGTTGCACCGAGTCACCAAGACTGTGTTTTTGCAGGCGACTGACGCATGGGAGGAGTCAAACCGGCTGTGCAAGCAGGAGGTGGTTGTGCTTTGGGCGATAGCTGAAGCTTTGGTTCAGAGGGCCCGTGCGGCCAAGAGGTGGGCGGACATGGCCAAGGCGCCAGAGCCCTCTAGGTAGTGTCGCCAATGTTTGAATTATTAAGAGGTCAGGAGATTTAGTAATAATATGATAGTAAAATATTATTTATTATCACGTTTGTGACGCGTAGTCACATTGCGATGTTGACGCATTCTGAGTTGTCGCGTCGGTCACGTGACATGTTTGGAACGCGCGGCGGTGACGCATCGGTGCATTCATTCGATGTCGCGGTGTCGAGATGTTGTTTGCGAAGACTACGAGCGAACGTCTTCGCAAACAAGAAGTTGAATAGACTTGTTGGACTTGAAAGCCCAATGACGAGATAGAAGAGTAGTGAGGAAAGAACTTGGATAAACTTAGAACTCGCTGCTGGTCTTGTACACTCAAAGATACAGCTTAATATTCTAGCTACTTAGATAGTCCTTATATACATAATAGAATAGGAGAAAGTCTTAACTCGTACATGTGAAAATAATGTCCCTTTTGTTGTCTTGTTCTGAAGTCACACGGCCCTACGTGTTTCTTCTGCTATCCGCATTCCCAACGAGTGGAGCCGTTATTGATAGGAGCCGATGTGACGTCTAGGTGCGTGTTTCATTATTTGTGTCTCGCTTGTTATTCTGACTTCATTCTCGGTGTCTCGTAACGTATCTCGTATTTCGGCGCTCGGTATGGCTTGGTTTACGCATGTGACTCGGTTCTCGTCTTCTCGGTGCATCTCGATGCTTGTGTCTCGCGTATACCTCAATCTGTCTCATTTGTGGTTCTCGGTGCGTGATTCTCGGTATCTCGTTTGTGTCTCGTCTGACTCGTGACTTGTAATGCTCGACTCGTTCTTGTTATTCGTGTATCGGGGTGCTCGCGTGTAGATGTGGGTGTGTCTTGTGTGTGTGGGCCGCTTGTGTGTAAATAGGATAAGATGAAGAGTGAAAGAAATGTGATTGGGATAGTGGTAGTGTCTGTGTGATAAGAGATAAAAAGAAAAAATAGAATAGAAATGGAAAAACTCAAGAAAGATAAGTCCTTTTGCTCAGTCCTTACAATATGAATGCCTCAAAGATGGCCATGAGTTCCTTATTGTGGATGTTATAGTTGAGTTCTGGGCCGGTGAAGGTCCAGGAGTGGAAGGTGACTGGGTGGAGTTCACCATCCTCTGTGAAGGTTGAGAGTATGGCAGCAAGTGTTATTATTTATATCTACCGCACGAACTTTGCATTATGTAATCTACTGATGCATCAGAGGCACTGTCTAGAATAAAACACAAAAACAACATAAAAAATATTACTGATGTCAATTCAAAGCCTTAGGCTTTAGAATATGTTTTGTTTATATTTTTAGAATCACTCGGCGAATGATCCCCGAGGCCATTCAAGGACAAACGTGCGCATATATGCGCTTCGGACATGAACGGGCTCAAATAGCCATTGATCGAGCCCCACATGGCTCTGAAACACTTCCAAACGCACATACAACAACATATTTACTATTTCGACTTGCCCTTATCATCACTGATCCCTGAACAAAGCCGATCGCTTCTATTTCATTTAAACCAGTGCCTGGTGCTTCAAAATGGAGTTTCAGAATTTTTTCTCATCTTTTTCTTTGTTCTTTCAGTTGAATATGTTTGTTAATTGCATGATCTATAATTTCCATAGCATCCAGATCGGTTTCAGATGCTTCAGACAGGTCTTAGTACATTTTTGTGCATTTCACCCCTCATGTAGACTGCAACCCAGAATCGCTCCATCGCCCCCATTATTTTTCTTGGAAACACAATGGACAATCACTAGCTAGCTTTTCACTTAAATACACTTGTAATTCTCGTCAGAATCTAAGGCAGTAAAATCTCCACAAGTCTGATACATTCTCCATCTCTTGCTTGATATCTCTACAATGCTTGCACTGTTAGCAAATCATCACCGGCTGTTTGCTTTCAATTCAAGTAACATATTGGACCCAATAGCTATCTAAAATCTGTTAAGTTTGCGCTATCTCTTTATCTACAAGTCTGCGTCAGTGTACGCGAACTTTAGGCGCTGACACTTTGCTCCCACATCAGCGCATCCCCCCGTGCTAGAATATATTCTTGCTTAGATTATCTAACAGGTGCTTAAAACCTGCCTCAAAGGAAATCAAACAAAAATCAAACAACAAATAAACAAAATTCAAATAAAATAAATAAACATTTCTATTTCATTTCTTATTAGCAAGTGTGTAGTCGGAGGTGTCAGTTTCCACAATGATTGGTCTATCTGGGATCCAGTATGTGAGGATTGGGGCACATGTGAAAGCTTTTTTCAACAGATTGAATGTGGAGTGACAATCTTCAGTGAAGTTCCACGTTGTGCCCTTCCGTGTGAGCCAGATCAGGGGGACAGTGATTTTCAAGTAGTTAAAAATGAAGTGGCGATAAAAGTTGGCAAATCCCAAGAAGGATTGGATGTCTCATACCTTCCTGGGTTCTGGCCAGTCTTGGATTACTTTGATTTTATCATCAGCCATGGAGAGGCTGTCTTTCTTCATGATGTAACTGAGGAATTCAATGGATTCTAGGTGCCATTCACATTTGTATGCTTTTGCATAGAGGCCATGTTTCCGGAGTTGTTTCAGGATTTCCCAGATGTGATGCTTGTGCTCTTGGAGGTTGTCAGAGTAGACCAGGATGTCATCCAGATAGACTACAAGGCATTTGTCAAGGTCCCCCAGGATGTCGTTCATGAATAGTTGGAAAGCTGCCAGTGAATTGGTGAGGCCAAAAGGCATGATGAGCCATTTGAAGGATCCATACCAGGTCTTGAATGCTGTCTTCCATTTGTCTCCTTCAGCTATCCAGACCAAGTGGTATGTATGCTGGAGATTGATTTTTGAATATATGTGGGCTTTCCAGGGTGCATCCAATAGGTCGGATATTAATAGAAGTGGGTAATGATATTTTTTTGTAACTTTATTCAATGCTCTAAAGTCTACACACAGCCAGAGCAAACTGTCTTTCTTTTTTCCAAAGAGGATCGGCGCACCATGTGAAGACCTTCAAGGTCAAATAAAACACATGTTCAAATGCTCATCAAGAAACTGTCTAAGTGTTTCCAGCTTGGAGGTTGAGAGTGGGTAGATAGGAGGCTGGGGTGGTTCGGCCCCATCCTCAAGGATGTTTCAAAGGTCATAGGGTTGATGGGGTGCTACTTTGGAGGCTTTTGCCTTGCTGAAAACATCAGCAAGGTTGTGGTAATCTTCAGGAATGCCCTCGAGGTTGACCAGGTCAAAGGTGTTGGAAACAGATGCAGATCGTATGGAGATTTCTGGGGATACCAGGTTAAGCTGAAATATTGAAGAGCCTTCTAGTTTTCAGGCACACACAAATGCTGCTGCGTTTATCAGGGCAATCTGGAGAGCTTTGAACTTTGGAGGGGTGTCAGATTCTGGTAGTGGCTCCGGAGCCATTGTGGCTCAGGTGCTAGCCAGCGGATGTGTCATCAGGTTTCCAGGAGAGGTGGTCTGGAATGTAATACTGCCCAATACCCAGTCAATCAATGGATTGTGGCAGGTGAGCCAGTTATGTCTGAGTACCACCAAACAGGAGGGATCTAATGATGATATGTAAAATACTATGGAAAGAGTCATGCAGGGATAAGCGGATTGGGAGTTCTACTGATTCGGAAATAAAAGAATTTGTACTACTGTCAAAAATTTTCAAAGGGATTGGAGGGGAAATAGGTCTGGTAGGTAAGTTGTATCTATGGACAAACATACATTTGATAAAACAATGTGTAGAACTGGAATCTACTAATGCCTTGATCAGAACATTATCTATGGAATCAGAAAATAGAGTAACTGTCAATGATAGACTACTAGAAAGAGTGGAAGCATTGAGTCTAATGTCTATGGGGGCACATACTGGGTCAATGGAACCCTGAGGATGTGTGCAGACCAGAGGGTTGCGGACTAATTTTTTGTTCTGGAGGTCACAGCCAGAGTGTTGGTGTTGACTTTGGTAATTGTAGCTTTGGGAACCTTGGCTGCTCGTGCTTTGGTTGATTTGGGGCATTTGTGAACCATATGGCCGCTCTTGCTGCACAGCAGGCAGAGCTGGTTATCAAGGCACTGTTGCTGTTCTTGTTGAGTAAGCTTGCCATCTTTTCTGAGCTTATCTGTGAGATCTGGCTTCTTAGACTGGGTCACATTCAGGTTGGCTGTTCCTTTGTCTTTTGATGCCAGGGCATTGTTAGTGGCCTTCCACTTGGAATTGCTTTGTGGCTTCTCGTTCTTAGCCTCAGTGTTAGGATCAGGGCTTTGCTCCCTGGAGATTTCTGACTTGCATTCCCAGTAATGCTGATTGATTTTTTGCACAAGGTCCCAGAGTCCATCCGGTGTTGCTGGCTTGTCAAAATGTACTATTTTGTCCTTGATGCATTTTGGGAGGGCCAGATAGGCCTTCCAGAGAAGCACCTAGTTGTTGTGATTGAGGAGTGAAGAGAGCCAGTAGAATTCAATGAAGAATTTTGTTGCCTTACAACTATCTTTCATGATGGACTGTGTTGTGGAATTAACTACAGGCGCATATATGCTGTCCCCGAGATATCCGGACGGGCGCTTAACTGCCGGATAGGAGGGGAAGGCAATATATGCTGCATTATTCAGGTCAATCTCATTCCTTTCCTCTGAATTTATAACCATCCTTTAGATACTTCTTTTATAAGTATATGGACCAAGTTTCATTAGCTAGAGTCATCTAGTTACTTAGTTATGTAGTTAAGTATAGCTCCCGGTCAGGGATGACCGGAGACTATACAGCTGCACGGGCAGCCGTAGACGAACCCCTCAGTGTGTTCTATCACTGAGGTGGTGAGTCTAACATTTGTTTACCTTGTAGAAGAGTAGCTAACTGGTTAGTAGATATCTCTGTCTGCAGGTAGTTATTTAATACTTAGTGTGTTCTATCACTGAGGTGATATCTCTGTCTGCAGTATCAAAATTTTTAATATTTCTCCTATCTACAACAATCCAATAGTAACAACAGACTGTTCCAGTTCAACTTCGGCATCCGCAACTGCATTGTAGGGGCCAAAATTGATCATCAGTTCATCAACAAATCCATCATAATCTGAGAGCCACGGCAGGTCATTTGCTGTATTGTCAGTTAGGTATGGCTCGAAGTAGTTGAGAGCTGTGCCTTTCAGGAACAACAGGGCATAGGTGACCTCAGCCTGATCAGATGCAAAAGCTTTTGGTTTATCGTCGAAATTCAATTTACATTGAAGAAGGAAGCCATGTAGTTTTTTTGGGTTGGATCTATCAAATGAATCCAGTTCCTGGATTTTCATCTTAGGACTGTCATCTTTTCCAGAATTCATGGACTCTGCAAGTTGGCGATGGCCTTGGACAATTGTTTGACTATGTTTTCTTCTTCTTCAGGTTCTGGGAATGGGATGGGGCTGGTGCTGGGTTGGTCATCAGGGTTTGATGTGTTGTCAGATGGATCATTGGGGTTGGGGTCAGGGTTAGGGTCAGGGTCAGGGTCGGGGCCGTTAGCCAGGGGTCCAGGCATCTGGTTTTCTTTCAACCATGATATTGTTGATTGTTGAGAACCTTCTGCCAGATGTAGGTAATGATGAAAAAAAGGGGGGTTCATGGTCTGGGGTGTACTTCTAGCTCTAATAGCCAGGACTGTAGGGGTTGCCTGTGAGGGTGGGTTTCGGGTGGTTGATTGAGTAAAGACCATTTTGAACTACTGAGTCTAGTAGTTCTGATATACTATTAAATGGTGGGTTGTCACTGATGTTAAATGACAATCTGGGAACAATGGAGATGTTTCCGGGACATGTCACTTAGCGTAGAAAAGGGTTCCAAAAGTTTCTGGTAGAGAGACTTGGCTTCAACTTGTGTGTTGCACCGACTCAGTGTTCTGTCCCTGTATTTCAGAAATCTGAGTATCTGGAAGTATGGGTGAGCTGTAGCTTGTTGTGGGTCATAGCATCGAGAGAGAGGAAGTAGAGAATGAGGTGTATTAAGTTAATATCAGAACTGAGGAACATACAAGAGGGTTGTTGGTCTATATACTAAGGGTCTTGGGGATTGGGTCTGGGGATGACTAATGTAAGTGAAATGTGTTTCATAACTATCAAAAAAAGATTTCCAAAACATAGAAACAAGGGGGTTAAAATGGGATGACAAGGGAAGTGGAAATAAAGAGTAACAAGGTTTCCTGGATGAACCCAGAGATCAACCAGATATGTGACTGTGACACAAACCTGCTGTCCACTTGTTTCACATTTTTTCTATCCTTCTTCATTATATTAAATTATGTTGACCACTCACTTTGTAGTTCTGCAATACCATAGAGGAAGTTTGAAGCATTTTTCTAATAGATTACATGTATCCAACTGTAAGGGCAACCATCCTAGTGCACATAGGTACCCAGTAGAGGGGAAATACAAAGAGAGATATATGTGTGAGGAAATACAGGAAGGAGAACTCTCACCTAGTAGAGGGGAAATCCAAAGAGAAAAGTCTAAGGGTCCCTGCTACTAGTGAAAAGACTGTATATGACTACCTAATGCCCAACCAGGGGCATCTCTATATGCTGTTGACCCTGCCTGACTCCTATCCCCATAATGTGCTTCATCACTGGCCCGGATGTTGGGCTGGGCATTTGGGTCCTACCCTGAGGTGGTCCAAGGTTTTGGGTCAGCTTCCCAAGATTATCTGGAGTTTTGTTTGGACTTGTAGTCAGAGACTTTGGACTTGCAACTGGAGACTTTGGACCTATGACCCAAAGGTTCAGCTTTGGGTTCATGTGCTTCAGACTTGTGTCCAGGGTGTGTGAAGGCTCAGACCTTGGAGAAATAGGATTCTATGTGTTGACCAAAAATTGATTGTCCCCTGACACTAACCCTTTTTCAAGCATATTACCCCCCACATTGAAAGTATAATTTTATCCCCATTAGATAGCCATCACAGTTAACAAATAGTGTTTGACTTGACACTAAAGGTTACTTTGTTAACACTTTTAAAGCTTTAGTAGATTCTGGCTCTATGCACTGTTCTCTCAAATCTGCTTTCATATGTAGATACAAACTCCAGACCATAGACCCAATACCTCTTATATTATTTGATGGTAGTACAAACTCCATAATTACCAAAGCAGTAGAACTACCTATTAGCTTCTCCCTGACCATACCTTCTCCATAGACCTTTATGTCACTTTGCTATATTTGTCTTGTTCAGCAGTACTCAGGCATAACTGGCTCACCTGCTACAATCTGTTGATTGACTGGGTATTGGGAAGTATTACCATTAAATGTTGATAAGATGATGATGAAATCTCAGTTGTAAAATTTTGTGCAGTGTGATAATCCAAGGAGAGGTGTAATTAATTTGGCTTCCAAATGAATTCTTCTGAAGGAGTATGTCCAAAAGGTGAAGTTGCTGGGGAGTACTGAGAAGAGATTGTGACACATGTGATAATAAATGGGTGTAGAGAAATGATTTTTCATAATTGTCTTTTGAATTCTTTTATTTGTTCTCTGTTCTTTTGATCTATATTTTGAGGTGGCAGTGAAGGTGCCTATTGATAATCTAACCAAGGAATGAATTATGATGCTGAGGAGGAACTAATGCAGAAGCAAATATTCAGCATCTAATGCTTAGGTGCTGTGATGCACAAGTGAAGATAAGAATATAATTGAGAACTTACCAATTTTGGGGTCACTGATGATCCTGGTAGATAGTTATTTGTCTAAGAGAATGGCCAGTGACAATTCCTTATCAGAGGGTTGATAGCTGAGCAATTTGGCTATCAGGGAGACAATGAATCACACTTTGGAGATTTACTTTCTTAGTATTTTCATCTGAACTACAAGTGTATTTAAGGATTTAGGGTCCATTGCACTGGTCCCTCACTTGAAATCCCAAATTTGGACCTAACTTGGTCCTATAATTCAACAAGTCAGTGCATTGAGCCTACTGTAGTTGAGTCATCAACCCAAAATCCAACTATGGCCCAAGAGCTGTCCTCCCAATTCCTGTAGAACAGCACTCTGTTGAATTCAGAGCACATCCACCCGATGTTGTCAACCATGAATGTCTGTAGAGTGCAGTGCCACTCGCTTCCTCCTTGTTTAGTGCGGTATAGGGCCTTGAGGAGCTGCATTGGCAAGTGCTCCTTGCTGGGGGTCTTGAATCCTTCCGGCTGTTGGACCCATACTTCCTCATGCATTGTACTGTGGAGGTAGGCTGATTTTATGTTGAATTGGCGCATGTCTGCATCGGTAGCCACTCCTATGGCCAGTAGTAGCCACATCGTTTCCCAGCATATTACTGGTGCGTACATTTTGGTGAAGTGAACGCCAGGTATTTGTTCATACCCTTTTACAATGATTCTCACCTTACGTTTGACTACTTGACCATCCCTCCTGTTCATTTTTAGAGTCGTACTGGTTTTTATTACCCTTGTGCCAGGGGGGAGGCTCCTCCTGTTCTCCAAAAATGTCGTGATCCAGCAGTTCTTCCACTTAGCTTGCTTTGCCTCCTCCCATGCTGCTCCTTCCTCTCCAGGCATATCCAGAGCTTCCCTTACTGTTTGGGGATCTCCCTCTGCGAATGCCATGGCCGGTGCCTCCTCCTCAAGCATTGTCATCGCTGTTGGGCAGTCGCTGTTGTTGCTATTGGATAGTTGTAGATAGGAGAAATTATTAAAATTTGATACTGCAGACAGAGATATCACCTCAGTGATAGAACACACTGTGATATTAAATAACTACCTGCAGACAGAGATATCTACTAACCAGTTAGCTACTCTTCTACAAGGTAAACAAATGTTAGACTCACCACCTCAGTGATAGAACACACTGAGGGGTTCGTCTACGGCTGCCCGTGCAGCTGTATAGTCTCCGGTCATCCCTGACCGGGAGCTATACTTAACTACATAACTAAGTAACTAGACGACTCTAGCTAATGAAACTTGGTCCATATACTTATAAAAGAAGTACCTAAAGGATGGTTATAAATTCAGAGGAAAGGAATGAGATTGACCTGAATAATGCAGCATATATTGCCTTCCCCTCCTATCCGGCAGTTAAGCGCCCGTCCGGATATCTCGGGTGGCAGCATATATGCGCCTGCAATAAATTCCACAACACTCCCCCTCAATCGAAATGAAGTCCAAGCATCGCCCGTAAGTGTGTGAAGGTTTTCACAGGCAGTGCCTTAGTGAAAATGTCGGCGATCATCTCTTGGGTAGGACAGTAACGGATTTCCAATAAATCCCGTGCGACGGCTTCGCGAATAAAATGGTAATGAATGTCTATATGTTTAGTTCATGCGTGAAATTGATCGTTCTTGGCCACAGCTATAGCTGATTGATTGTCGCAATAAATCAGAAGGGGCCGGTTTAATTGACACCTAATTTCAGCAAGGAACATCCTCATCCATAGAGCTTCCTTGGCAGCGTGAGTAACAGCCACATATTCAGATTCAGTGGTGGATAATGATATCACCGCTTGTTTTCTAGAATTCCATGAAACTGCTCCTCCATCTATGCAGTATGCATAGCCTGAGATCGCGTGCCGATGCTCGTGTGAGTTTCCATCCGCGTCAGAATAGCCCTGCAGGCCTTGTCTGCTTCTTTTGCCTAGCTCTTCCCATTCCAATGTCCCATTAGTTCCAAAGGTGAGCTTTGCGTCTTTGGTTCCCTTCAAATATCTTAACACTTTCTTCACAGCCTCCCAACGGGCTCATCCAGGGTTGGACATGAAGCGTGCGAGGTATGACACGGCATAAGCTATGTCGGGACGTGTGCCGGCAACCGCATACATGAGGGATCCGACGGCCTCTCTGTAAGGTATGCGTTTCATTGCCTCTATCTCCTCCTCATCAGTAGGTGCGTCCGCCTTCGTGAGATTGTGTCCGGGGCTGATTGGGATATCAGTTGACTTAGCTTCTTGTAGACCATATCTTTCTATCATTCGCTGGATGTATGCGCCTTGACAGAAAGATATTGTCCTCTTCTCTCGGTCGCGAGTGACTTCAATGCCTAGTAGCCATTGTAAGTCCCCCAAGTCCTTGATTTTATACCGTGATTTAAGCTCATTTTTAAATCTCTGTATCCCTCTCTTCGAGTCCCCTGCTATGGTGATGTCATCAACATCCACAGCTAAAATCACCGTATCCTCATCAAAGCGCGAAAACACTGCATGCTCGACTCTACACCTCTTGAATCCGATAGCCGTGAGTGTTTCCATCAACGTCTCGTACCATTCTCTCCCTGATTGCTTCAGCCCATACATGGCTCGCTTCAGATGCAGTACCTTGTCTTCGTGACCTGGTACTTCGAATCCTCTCGGCTGCTTCATGTATATATTTTCCTTTAGTTGGGCATTGAGGTAAGCACTGTCAATATCAGTTTGCTCTATCTCCCAGTCATTTCTGACTGCAATCGCTGTGATGATACGTATAGCCGTTAACTTTGCAGTTGGGGAGAAGGTGTCGTTATAATCTATCCCTTCCACCTGTGAGAATCCTTGAGCGACGCATCTAGCTCTTCGGCTCTTTATGTTGCCATCCTTGTCTAGCTTATAATTTAATATAATTTTGCTGCCAACGATGTTTGTGTTCTCTGGCGGCTTGACTAGATCCCAAGTACCGAATTTTTGATGCTGCTCTAATTCTGTGTGGATAGATTTCTCCCACTCCGGCCAATCATCCATTTTCTTGGCCTGTTCAACTGTCTTTGGGTTTTGAATGAGGTCCATTGATGATATCATTGCGTGTTCAATGATATTGTCCCATTCTCTGCTATCTTGTGCCGCGAGCGCTGTAATGTTCTTAATTCTCTCACTTCTCCTTGGAATTGGCTCCGAAGTGACGTTAGGAGGTGGGTTTAACCTACTACTCCTTCTGAGAATTTGATTGCCAGAAGATTGCTCCAAATCTTTGATTATTTCTTGTAGCGGCTCTCCGGCGCCTGATCCTTCAAGTGATGGATCTTGGATTATGTCAGCTGATGGAGACTTCAGGGGGTTCGGCGGTTGATCCAAAGCCTTAGAATTGTCCATAGGGTTGTGATTAATAGTTTTTAATTCACTGTTATACTCCCCCACAATTGTAACTGGGTTTGGTACCGTCAGAAGCTCGCTTTCGAAGGTAACGTTGCGTTCGACCGTAATACGATTGCTAGGTCCATATATGCAGTGTCCTTTGCTTACACCACTATATCCTAGCCATCGACCTTCATGTGACTTAGAATCCAATTCATTATGTGCATTCTTGAGCACATGAACTTTGGCGCCCCATTCTGGTAAGCCGGTGAGGTTCGGCTTAGTGCCGTGCATCATTTCATATGGAGTTTTTCCATTGAGAGCTCGGGTCGATGTTCTATTCTTAAGCCAAACTGAATGGTGGACAGTTTCGGGCCATAACGTCTTCGGTAGCTGCGCTGTCATTAACATAGCGCGCGAGTGTTCCAGTAAGGTTCTATTCAACCTTTCTGCGACGCCATTTTCTTCAGGGGTGTCGTGGACTGTTAGACTTTGTAAAGTGCCTTGGGCTTTGAGGTGTTTAGTGAATTCATTAGATAGGTATTCACCGCCTCTGTCAGATTGAAGGATTTTAATCTGTTTCCCATGCTGAGTCTTCATCCATGCTTCGTATTCCTTGTACTTCTCGAATACTTCAGATTTTCGAGATATACAATAGATAGTTGTCCATCTAGTGTAATCATCTGTGAAGCTGACGTAGTATAGCTTCCCATTGTAACTGGATGGGTTAGCTGGTCCCCAGACGTCCGTGTGCACTTTGTCTCCTAGACTCCGTGCCGGGTTCTCTAATCTCTCTTTGGGTATTGACTTTCTGGTTGGTTTAGCTTTGGCGCAAATTGTACAGAAGGTTGGCTCGGATTTCATATCCATCTTGAGTCCAGTGACAATCTTCTGTTCAATCAATTGCTTGATGACCTTGGGTGATATGTGACCCATCTTCCGATGTAGTTCGTCTATAGAATAGACTC